>NXFV01001281.1:0-122257 GCA_002803225.1 Gamarada debralockiae | reverse complement strand
CTGTTTGGAAGTCTAAGATGGAAATGGTCTTGATTAGGGAAAAGTTATGGGGTATAGTCTGTAGAAGACGGATTAAACCTGAGTCTGGGACAAAGGCACAAACTGAGTTCGATGAAGATGCTGAACGGGCCACCGCAACGATATTCTTATACCTCTCAGAGACGGCGGAACGATACGTACGAGACTTGAGGGACCCAGTGGCAGTTTGGGCGAAGCTTAAGGAAGTGTTTAGTAAAGTTGGGTTTGCGGCAAGATATAACCTATGGAAGAGGCTATTCAACTACGAGGAAGGGAATAGCTTGTCAGTTGTCGAGCATTTGGATCGAGTACGGAATATTGGGATCCAGTTAAGGGAGTCAGGAGCTGAGGTTAGCAATGAACTCCTAGTTACAGCTGCCCTACAAGGGCTTGGGGAGGGGTTTGATACTCTAGTATCAGTGATAACCCATGGAGAATTACCTACCTTCGAGTCTTTAACAGCCTTACTTCAGGAGGAGGCTACAAGGAAGGGAATAGGGTCTGTTGGAGGGCCTATTAAGGCACAAGCTTTTAGGGCAGGGGAGCAAGGACGAGGTTGCTGGCACTGTGGGAAGCCAGGACATAAGAGGGACCGGTGCTTCGAGCTGTACCCTGAGTTAAAGAAGACAAGTGCAAGTACAAGGCCATTACCAGTACCAGGGGGGAAGCAAATGGAGAAAGAGACTTCTATGCATGCAAGGGAGACAGTGTGGTAGAAGGAGTATTAGTCTTAGGTAAGGGGAGTGTTGGGAAATACCTAAGACTAATATAGTGGTGGCAATAGTGGTGGCAATTAGGGGTGGCGAAGCTTACGAATACAGTGACTCATACCCTAGTAGTATAGGCTAGAAGCTTCTAGTAGTGAAGGAAATAGGGTATATATAGGGGTCGTAGAACCTGTAGAGTAGAGAGTCAGTCAAGTTAATACATGCATTTGAACCGGAACCTTAGAAAAACCCAACAATCTTGCTCTCATGACACGCCCGCAATGGGTTTCAAATGCGAGAGGAATTGTAATGATCAATGAAAATGCATGAATGTTCTCTTATTTTTGCTACAATAAACAAGAAGAGCGGAGCCCAGACAGTGTTGTGGATCCGTTCGATGCTTACGTGAAGTCATCAAGTCATAAGTTTGCGCAATGTGGCAGAGTTATGCTCCTCATTGTTGGTTGGAATTGCGTAATCTGGTGTAGCCTGTTTTTCTTCTTCTGTAGCATAAGAGAGCTCTTTCCTCCTTCTAATTTCAGCTCCTTAGATATCAGCTAGCTCTAGAAATGCCACTATATTCTCAACTAACACTCATGTTCTACCCTTGCTTTCCCATACAACGCATCGGTTTAAATCTCACACTTTTTCCCTGGTCTGGCTACATTATTTCGGTCAGATACATTCTATTGCATCCAGGACTGACGAGCTTCAGCCACGAATCCTACGATGGTTCTACCCTGCATGTTAGCACTTTGACCCTTTCCGCAGCCAACCAGAAGCCCGAGTCGAGCCCGAGAATGTGACAGCGAGGTGTGACAAGAACCCCTTTGCCATTTCTTTTCTCGTGTCATATAGAGATGAAGCCAATCAATTAATGCCCAAGTCGAGCTGAAATGAATTCAACATGAATCCAACATGAAAAATCACCATTATCGACATAAAACTCCAACCCGAAGGATTAAAGCTAAGCATCGAATGAAACTCTAACACAGAAGTCCCCCTAAATGCCTAACAGTAAAGTCACTCCCGAAGCTCGCCATTGGAAAAGTCCCGAATGTGCGAATGTGCTTTGGATGAAGCTCTCCAGTGTCTTTTCATCGCGCCCTTCACATGGCGACCTAGATATCAACTCAAAATTTTCTCTTCGGAGTTTAAACTTCACAACAAAGCTTACTTCCAAACTTCCAGTCCAGACTCAATCACCACCCCGCCAGTGACGGAATTCGTACTTCAACTGTCTTTTATTGCAGCTCCGCCCCGCAGCATTAATTCAGACTGCAATCGCCCTACCACCTAGAGGTCCTCACCGTCCTATTTCGGCAATCTATCAAGTCAAGGTGATCTTTTCGAATGTTGAGAGCGGTCACCTTCGTGCCGGTCTTCGTGTATACTTTACCGGCAGTTTCTTCATTCTCGGTCTCGTCGGAAATGAGTGGTGTAAGTGCGCGGCCAAATTGCATCTCATCGACGGCAAAGCCGTCAAGGTTCATTGGCGTACCGGCTGGGTCCGGGTTCGCGAAGACCTCATGTATCTCTGGAAATTGAGGCGGCATCCTGGAGAGTGGCGGCTTGGTCTTATGATGGTCCTAACCGGTGTCCATAC
The DNA here is from genome assembly GCA_002803225.1 of Gamarada debralockiae. Taxonomy (NCBI): domain Eukaryota; kingdom Fungi; phylum Ascomycota; class Leotiomycetes; order Helotiales; family Hyphodiscaceae; genus Gamarada; species Gamarada debralockiae. The sequence goes on along the minus strand of NXFV01001281.1, from coordinate 119,926 downwards.
ACTGGTTGCCAATTTAACTGTTGCTCTTCTCGTCCACGAAGTAGATCTGTGGGCGTGTGCGAATTCTCCCAAGGCCTTTGATAGATTGGAACGATCAAGAAAGCTTCATCGCGCCACCTGCCAACGGTTGGCCCGCGCTCATCCCTCTGGAATGCACAGATCAGCGCGGCGGAAAATGGGTGCAATGTTGGGATCTATACTAATTCGACCCACTTCGTGGCTTGGTTCCAGTTCATTGGCAGCAACATAAGCACTACCTTCGACGTATTAGCATCAATCAACCTAAATGCCACCGTAAACGACACCAAAACAATACGGACATACCACTGCACAGTCGTCTCGAACTCGACAATCAGCATGAATGGCATTGAAAGTGTTCTTAGCCAAATGGACTGCCCTGTAGCGCTAGTCAGTGAGTTGCAACTCGGAGCCCAAACCAATGCATCAACGCACACCGATCAAGGACTGGTACGACAACTGAACAGCCTCACTATGGTCCAGGGAGGAAGTGACAGCGTGCTCACCATAACAAATAGATCCTCTCGGTACAGCTGCATCGTCTTAAAAATGATCATCTCACCATTCGTCTTCCTGCTCGTCACATTCGCAGGCTTGATTCTCTGGGTGACTATTTTCTACTGGATCTATCTCTTGCTTCGTATCGGCGCGCATGCGACTACCCGGTGGCTCTCATCGTCGAGAGGCAGGCCCACGCAACCTCAAGCATGTTCCCGACAGCATCTTGAGTTTGATGTTGCAAGTTTCCCGAGAGAATATCCTCAGGGGTGGCAACTCAACTGAGAGTTATGAGGGAGGGTACCTTGCTGGGGTGCCTACGGATTAAAAGAAGTTGAAAAATTGGAGCTTTGCTGTTACTAATTCCAAGAATAAGGTCGCAAGGATGGTAAGGAGGGGGTCTGCTGGTGGAACGGTTGAGCAGACTTACATGACTGTCAAGGGGATGTGAGTGCAAGGAAACGACTTACGGCATCTAATGCATGATTGGTCAGTTTTTGTTATCTGTCATTTCAAACCAGATATGTATTCGATGACAATCTTTTGGTTTGGACAGAGAGTTTTGTAAGGGAGGTTCGACCTCAGATAATCACTGTTCGGGTATCTCTCGAGGGCAGTGAAGAGCAAGAGTACCATAGTTCAATACAGAGCTTCATGAAACCTTCCCAACTCAGAAATGTGCAAAAAGTACCGACTTATTTTGATTACTGCAGCAGCTCGTTTATTCCCTTGTTCCAAAAGTGCGGATTGAACAGCGGGTGGCGCTGATGAGGCCAAATCATTCTGAACGAAAGTGCTACGCCTCGTCGCAGAGATTAATAATATCAGGTCTTCGATCCAAATGCCTCGAAAAATCATCGGCTGGATGACTATTGAGTACAACGTGACTCGTAGTGTAATCGAAAAAGCAGCATTTTGCCGGAGCTCAACTGCTTCTACTTTGAGCCTTTCACTACATGAGGAGAAGGCAGTCCTTTGCCAGCTCCTGTAGTACTGATTTCCAAAAGTAGCTAGCATACACGCTTCCCCAAAATGGAAAATATACTGCCCCAAATTGGCAAATATTTCCACCGATTCTTTTGAGCGTCGGACGAATTCCACGCGCCTCGGCACGACAAGGAGGCTGCTGCATTTTTTGAAAACCTCAGCTTGCAGAACCTATAACTTGAAGTTCTCAGGCCTTTCTTGAGACCCAGTGGCAATTTGTTATGCATTTCGATGGGGGACCGTTGTTCTTTAAAGTAATCTGAACTTGTCCAATTTTAGCTAATCAGCTGCGGCTTGATTACAAATCTCCCACTTTATCCCGCAATCGATTATTTGATTACTGGCTGCGTCGTTGCGAGCTTCCCCAATGAACACATGCGTAGAGCAGTCATTAACGCCGATCGCAGTTAGGTGACACTGAACGGCGTTTATTTTGCTTTTTCGGTGTACTTGGACTGTAACTTCAGCAGGCGCAATGGCAAATGATAGGATATTTTCCAGGCCTTCAGCTAGGACTCGGGGCAATGTCAGACTCCACAATCAATCTGAGTCAGACTATGCTTGGGAGGCCCAAAAGACGGCAGTATTCCGCAAAATCATACATCCTGTCGGTACAGTAAGATCGCTCAATTCCGCTCTACTTATGAAATTTCAAAACTTCACGTTTTTTGAAAAGTAACTATCATTTCCACATTCACATTCAAACTCTCAAGTCGCAAATTGTCTCTCAAGCTCCTAGAAACCCGCAATCATGACAGTCCCAGTTCCAACAAAGTTCGATACCCAACTGTTCATCAACAATGAAGTGCGCAACATTCCCACGTTTCCCGCAATATGAGTTACTAACGTCAACAGTATGTTGACTCCAAGTCCGGCGAGACACTCTCCCTCGTCAACCCTTTCGATGGCACCAAGATCCCGGCCGCTGTTCAAGTAGCCGGTGAATCTGAAATCGACGCAGCCGTCTCTGCAGCGGTAACAGCATTCAAGACTGGGCCATGGAGTACCTACACCGGCGCCCAACGTGCTGTCCCCATGCTCAAATTCGCGGATCTGTTGGATAAGCATGCGGCGAAGCTGGCTGAGTTGGATACGATCTGTATGGGAGTACCAATCGCTCCGAATGCGGGGTTTGTGATTCCTCAAGCTGCTGCTGTTTTCAGATGTAAGTGAGATAGGACTTGTAAGGTGAAGTTTGACGCTGACTGAGGTAGATTATGCGGGATGGGCAGACAAGATTGAGGGTGAGTCTTTCAATGCCGACGATGGCACTTATAAGATTGTTAGCCATGAGCCTCTTGGGGTTTGTGCTGGTATTGCGCCTTGGAATGCTCCTCTTCTCTATGTTGGGTGGAAGATTGCCCCTGCTTTGGCAGCTGGAAACACTGTTCGTTCACTGCCCGCTCCCTTCCTCCGTCCATCCACTCACCGTATTCCAGTTCATCTTCAAATCATCCGAAAAGTCTCCCCTCTCCGCGCTTGCATTGGGTCATCTTGTCAAGGAAGCTGGCTTCCCACCTGGAGTCATCAACTTTGTGAGCGGACCTGGCAAGACTGGAGCTCTTCTTGCATCCAACATGAAGATTTCAAAGATCAGCTATACTGGGTCAACCGCTGTTGGAAAGATCGTGCAAAAGGCGGCCATAGACAGCAACATGAAGAAGGTCACGCTAGAGTTGGGAGGAAAGAGCCCGGCTATTGTGTTTGCAGACGCAGATATTGAAAATGCTGTTGGATCGCAAGTCCTCGGATCCCACGAATCACCGTCCTTTGCTAACAAGCTGTTAGGACTGCTGATGGCTTCCTCTTCAACGTCGGCCAAGTCTGCGTTGGTGAGTTGCTCTTCCCAAGCTTTCCCCATCAACTCCTAATCTTTGGGTAGCTGGATCCCGTCTGTTCGTCCAAAAGGCCATTGCACCCGCCTTCATTGAAGCCGTGAAATCTCGTTTCGCCTTCGTCTCCGGTCAAATGGGCGCCGACCCGCGTGAGATGACCACAGGTTACGGCCCCGTAGCTGACGAGAAGCAATTCAAGACAGTAATGAACTACATTGACATTGGTAAAAAGACTTCTACCCCAATTATCGGAGGTGGAAGAAAGGGCGACAAAGGATTCTTCATCGAGCCTACGATTTTCGTGAATCCTGACAAGCAGAGTGCGATCTACAAGGAGGAGATCTTTGGCCCGGTGTTGAATATCATCGAGTTTGAGACGGAAGATGAGGTTGTGGCGCTGGCGAATGATACTGTCACCGGACTCTCTGGTAAATGATTCTGCTATTTTAAATAGAAGAAAAGGATAGATAAGGTGCTAACTGTGAGGTTCTAGCTACGATTTACACCTCAGATTTGAACCGGGCTCTTCGTGTCTCAGCGAAGATTGAGTCAGGAAACGTCTCGATCAATGCACCGCACTTCCCAAATCATCTGATTCCATTCGGTGGATTCAAAGAGAGTGGAAGTGGGAAGGAGTTGGGGAAGTATGGTCTAATGTCTTACTTACAGACTAAGTCCATTCTAATCAAGTAGGTAATATCTGGTTTGAACTGGTGAAACCAAAAGCTGACATATGATGAAGTATGAAATTGCCTTCGAAAATTTAAAAGAACAGACAGTGCATAGTGGCTAAAAGTTATGAGAGCCTTCTAAACTGGACGTTCAAATGCAACCTAAATGATATCTCCTCTCTATTAGTTAAACTCGGAAAGTCATTATTCTTTGTTTGAAGATATTTAAGCACTTGTGACTGCAGATATGTCACTAACAGAAATGCAAGCGTCTGCCCTTATATGCTACTGCAGACCAATTCCGGGCAGTTTGAAGGCAATTCAAAGTATCACCGCCCACGGCGGCTTCTTTCTAAGTAGAAGGAAAAACGATCAACTGGGACCACTCATGATGCGGCTCTGCCCCAACCTATTGCACCGCAAGAAGCTTTTGCAAGCTCACAGAAGCAAAGCCTTCGTGGGCTGTGGGATCTCGACAACAACGCGAAGTCCGACAAACACTCTGCTAACTACTATACAGACTATTTACTGCAGTTTCACTTCATTGTTCCCATGTCACTCGTCATTTATTCTTACATTGCATTGCTAGAATAAGGTTTCGGACGGCAAATTCAAAGCCATGATCTGTTCGACTGTCATAGACATAATACACGCCAGATCTTGGCCAGTTCCATACCAAAACCCGAATGTTTCGATCACACACTGACTGTCGGCGTAGAGGGGGATTTTCGCCGTTTGGCCCGCTTCGAGCATATCATACGGTCCTGACTTGGTATTGTCGATGCATGCCGTCCGGGGGTGTATAATCAAAATTGAATCCACCGTGATGCTGTATCTTTCATTCGCAATCTTCTGAATAGTGTCACTGGCAGCGTGGAGTAAACATGAGGCACACCATATATGCACTTGGCAGTTGTGGATGTATCGTTGACTTTCAGACATGAATAATCATCTGGTAGATGGGCTTGAGATGGGATGATTATTGGTTCCCCAGTATAGATGAAGTCCGGATTCATCAGGCCGTTGAGTCGCGCAAGATCGCAAACGCCGACATTGAATTTCTTCGCAAGGCTTGTGAATATTTCGCTTCCTTGAACGTAGTATGTTTAGGTGAATGTCTCATTGAAGTTGATAGTGATCTCACCGCCAGTGAAGGAACTTGCAATATGATCACGTGATGAACGAGAGTGAAGGAGAATGTGATTGGATTATTAAGGCTGTAAAGATACTGGAGATACTAATGAGCAAACCAAGTACAGTAGTCTATACTTATAGACGGAAATCTTCCTATGACTCATAGAATACGTCACACCGATCAAGTGAACACTGAGTCATGTGATACCATGTGGCACCATGTGACTCAGCAGGCCGCACAGATAACCAGGGATACTGACTATCAGCCTAGAACCAGAATCAATTCCAACAAAGGAGAATTAAAACACGCTCTTTTCAGGATCCACTGCGAGGACAGCGCTCTGCTCATTCTCAGGAGAATTTAAGATTCTCGGTAGGCGCCGAAACTATAAATTCGGGCAAAGCCAACCCAAAAAGTTAAAATAGTGTGAGACAAGAGAGGGCCGCAGTACAGGCTGTAGTCCAGAGAGGCGACTAAGACGTTGCTATATCAGACTTGCTACTAACAAGGAGCACATGAAAGCCATTTATATAATTACATGTCAAGAGGTTTTACTCTTTGCCGCGCAATGTGGTTAGGCCGCTTTGGCTCGGCCTGTTGCCCTGTGCATAGATAGTGACTGAGCTTACTCAACGGAACTCGCGGCACAGACTGCCAGTAGACTGAGTAAGGAAAATATGTTACAAATTTTACTACGAAAAGCTTCTTAACTTTATTTGAGCAAACATTACCTAGAGCGGCTTTTTCCCTTTGATGGTATCTATATTTACAAAAAGGTACGGTTTATACACACATACACTAATAATACCTCTATATCATACGCATATGGGAGTACACAAGCACTTGAAAGGATAACATCTCCAACATCATCCACTCCACATTCACTCCACTTTGTTACCCCACATCCCCACAACAGAACCCTGTCACTCTATCCCCGTCTCCGCCCCTATATCACCAACTCCACATTCACTCCACTATGTTACTACACATCCCCACACCAGTACCCGGCCACTCTAACCTGTCCCTTCCAAGCCCGGGTACAGAGGGATCTGCCTCTCTTGCCGTGGAGAGGCTCGACGCCATCATGGCCCATCGCAATCTCGGAGCAAAATATATCCCCGATTCTCGCCTCGTCTCCGAAGCCTCGAACTTGCCCGGTAATAATTGCAGCCGAAGCTTGTGGGGCACGGACATCTCATCCAGTGCGTCGCCGAACCAAGCTTTCTCACGACATAGGGGGGCATGCTTCGCGCTACGAACGGCCGCACCACGGTTGGCGGATGCTCAAGTGTATATAAGATGCATCCCGCATGCTTCGCAGCAGAGTCATGATCCACGGCCCTGGTAGCTTTCGCCAATCTCACGAGAACCCCAACCCAGATCTCGTCTGTCAGCATGCGTTCGTTACTCTTATGTGCGGCCGCGGCATCCACGACGGTGCGGGCCTTAACCATGAACGATATCTGCACTACATCCTACTTGTCTACGCACTTCCCGGCCGTCGACTTCTTCGACGGCATCACTCTCGACCCGTCATCCATCACGGCCAATCAGGTGACGAATGCGTCGGTGACGGGCAGCTATTTCTACCCGGATGTGGTGTTTGATTACTGTAACGTCACCTTTGCCTATACCCACAACGGGCGCGGGGACCAGGTCGTCCTGACCTACTGGCTACCAACGCCTGACACGTTTCAGAACCGCTACCTGTCGACGGGGGGCGGCGGCTATGCTATCACCTCGGGAGAAAATTCCCTGCCGGGGGGGATCCAGTATGGCGCCGTGGCGGGGACGACCGATGGAGGCTTCGGCATCTTCAAGAACAATGCCATCGCGGATTTCCTACTGGCGAATGGGACGCTGAATTGGGAGAACGTCTACATGTTTGGCTACAAGGCGATCCACGAGATGAGCATCATTGGCAAAGAATTTACCAAGACCGTCTTCAACATGACCGCCAACAATGCCACCCTCTACTCGTACTACCAAGGCTGCTCGGAGGGGGGCCGCGAGGGATGGAGTCAAGTGCAACGTTTTGCGGATCAATTTGATGGTGCCGCAATTGGCGCCCCCGCATTTCGCTTCTCCTTCCAACAGGTTCAGCATCTCTATTCCAATGTCGTGGAGCAGACGATGAATTACTACCCACCGCCATGTGAATTGCAGAAGATTGTCAATGAGACCATCATCTATTGCGATGCACTGGACGGCAGAGCCGACGGCGTCGTGTCGCGCACCGACCTATGCACGATGAAATACGATATCGCCACCATCGAAGGAACGCCGTACTACTGTGCCGCGTCGGGGAAGACGCCGGTCCAGAACGGAACGGTGTCAAAGGAAGCCATTGTGGTGGCCAAGAAAATCTTGGACGGCTTACACACCTCGGATGGGAAGCGCGCCTACTTCACCTACACGCCCAGCTCCACGTTCACCGACGCGCAGACGCAATGGAATGCCACCTCCCAATCGTGGGGCCTTGACATCACGTCGTTGGGCGGCTCCTTCGTTGAAGTCCTGCTTGACCTCAAAAATGGATCCAATCTTCAAGCCCTCGACGGCGTGACTACTGACACGCTCCGCGACTGGATCCTCGACGGCTGGAACCGGTACAACGACGTCCTCCAGACCAATTGGCCGGATCTCTCACCTTTCAAGCAAGCAGGGGGAAAGATCATCCACTTTCATGGTGAGTCGGATTATAGTATCCCGACCGCATCCTCGGTGCGCTACTGGGAATCCGTCCGCCAGATCATGAATCCAGGAAAAAGCTATAACGAGTCAGCTGCAGCACAAAATGAGTTCTATAAGCTGTTCCTGGTCCCCGGTGGGTCGCACTGCGCGTACAACGCCGCGGAACCCAATGGTCCATGGCCGCAGACGAATCTCGCCGTCTTAATCAACTGGGTGGAGAAGGGGATTGTACCAGTGACCTTGAATGCCACGGTTTTACAGGGTGAAAACATCGGCTCTAATCAGCAGATTTGTGCCTGGCCACTGAGACCGTATTGGACGCAGAACGGGACACAGATGCAATGTCAACATGATCAGACAAGTATTGATAGTTGGCATTATGATTTGGACGCATTTGCTATGCCTGTCTACTAGATACGAATGGTGGCAGCAAGGGCGGATGATTGATAGAAACATAATTCAATTCACCTCAACTCTCTTCCATATCTAAGTACTTATAGATAGGTGTGAGGTGCTTTAGTTCTTCAAGATACTTTGCTAAACCCAATAAGAGCGACCAGTGACGAAGGCCTATTGTGGCGATCTTGAGATGAATCTCGTCACGTTACTGTTGGCACTTGACAAAGGTGACCAAGGTGGCTAAAACAGCCTGTACCTTGGCCAGTACTTACCTTGGCCTAGGGTCCATGTGGCCCGTACCGTATATACATACTACGGTCCTTCTCCTATCTCGAGTGTGGTGAATACTCCAGGTATTTTTCATCGGCCCAAAATATTCCGTTCTCTTAACCGCAATCTGTACTTCCGCCTAGAAGGAGTTGCTGGTCAATGCTTACAGGCCTTACGGACTTAGTCAAGGAGTTGGGAAATACTCTTTTCGCAGTAGACATCTGGCATCTTTCATGGAAACTTATAAAGATCGCGAGGCATCATGTCTGGGTAGGGGGAATAGGAAAAATGCATTAACGCGATCGAGACCCGGCGAGTATATGCAACAAGAAGAGTTTGGAGGAACAGTCTACGATATAAAAATACCATTGATGAAAATGGACACGCAGCTTATTGAATAATCCACCACTCCTTCTCGATAAAAATACCACTACATGTATCAACACTTCGATAGAAAAGCCTGCTTCTCTACAGAGTAGAATATGATCTGAGGGGCGATAGGCACCGATAAATCTCATTCCATTCCATGCCTTCTCATATATGCACATCCTGGCTCACAGGATGATCTGGGAAGCACTGGTCCGTCGAGTTCAGAATACAACGTTTTTCAAAATATTTTAGGGCAATATATCTATAAGTAGCCTCTACTGTAATAAACACGCTGTTATCGCCATATTGACAATATATTGCGATATCCTACAGTGAATTCGACGGTAGGGGAATGTCTCAAAAACAAGAGGCCGAGAATAGGGTAAAAAAACCGGGTGGCTGAGTATCGGGTTCATCAAACACGCAAATGCTTGGCTTCCCCTTATATGAGCTATCCGGATCATCAAACAGCAGCAAGAATAGCTTCGAACCCGTATAAAATAAGACATTTTGTCTGCGGTATTACACCTGGGGACTATGGCGAGGTGACATTTGGTATATAGCATGTTGTGGACTAAAAGTAACATTATCAGCAGGTACTGTAAGCTCAACTATAACATCAAAATGGCGCGATTATATTAACTTTTATTTATTTGGAGAGCTTTTAGCTTACTATATGTATATATAACATATTTACTTAAAAGACTTTAGGGTTGAACCAGGTATTAAGTTATAAAATAAGAGGTGATATGTTAATAGGCAGCCCTGCTGGCAACTAGCACGTGGTAGGGGGGGCTTGGCTCGACTATTATTAGCGCCCCTACTAGTTAAATTATAGTTAGCGTCGAATTAACCTTAAAAATATTGTACTGTGATATCGATTAGTATTTTAAAAACACATCGATATCATCATACCGACATAATACGAACTCGACGGATAAGGCAGAATCTGCATGAGCTTCTTAGCTATTCAGGGGCAAAAGCAAGTTTTACTATCGAAGCCCTTGGTGCAACGAATTCCACTGCAAATAAATCACATTCGTTAACGTAAATTGCCTTTGCATGGATTCCTACAAGAAATGCAAACTAGCCTGATCTCTTCCTTCAAACTTCGTCACTGGTGTGATTTTAAGATCTTCCTACTTGTAGAACCGCGCTAGGATTAAAACACTCCATCAGTGAATAGTCATTTGTCTAATAGGAGAAGATAGCAAATGTACCCTCAAATATTTGTGCTTAAATACCATACAGAATAATTTGCCGCTTGCAAGGTAATAGTAAATGTAACCCAGATAAGAAAAGTTATCGCAATATATTTCTCCACGATATCATTACGTTCTTTGTGTGTTAAAGAAATACGCTTTTGATTACGTGCAGTAATCCTATTGAGGGTTCCAAATCGGCTCTGGCAGGTACCACTGTAGGGGGAGCAGATAGGGTGCCTTGGCGAACTCGGCTAGGAAACTTGTAGCCGGGGCGCACAGGACGCCAAAATGGGACCCGCATTGTGGTAGGCAGGCTGACTCAGAGCGTGGTCAAGATGCTCAGGCTCTGCTCAGGCTCTGCTCAGGCTTGCTCACCCTCAGCTCAGGGAAAAGCGGCCGTTGCTCACGTCCAGAGACTAAAACGGAACCGGCACGAGAAAAAATTTACATAGAGTATAGAGGTATCCTAGATGTATTAGAACAGTTTACATAATCCGTATGGCACACCCTGAATGCATCCTACTCATTAGCAGTTAGTTTGGCTGCTCAAATGGAACAACACCTTGAAACTTTTACCCTGCATCGTCCCCATAGGGATTATCAATTGACTTTTTTTTGATTGAGGACACACCATAGACATTAGATGATAAAGTGTTGGATCCAACTTACATCCTCATGAGGACCTCCCCTGGTCCCGGCTTTCCGATCGGCAGCTATGCAACGAATGCTTTGTTGTACCGGGCTCGATATACTGGATCGCTTTATTGACGGTATGATCAATGGCGAGCCATTATAATAGGATCTGAAAGAAAACAAGGACTGTCTGAGTGGAAGGGGAGGTTTATCTTTGGTCTCTGATCTCCGAAAGGGCTGGAGTTTCTTGACATATATAAACCTTGTGTCTCATCAGGAGATTTTCACCACCATGGATCGGCTTGTGTACATCTCTCTTACTGTAGCTCGTGTCCCGCACTAAGTATGAAACCTTGCACCGACTGTGTTTGCTAACCATGTGACATGGCCAAAACCACAAAATAATCTCCAAACTTCTTAATCGGAATGCCAATGAGAACAAGATGTATAGCACAATTGATGTACCATTTATCGAATAGGGGATGACTAGTTATTTATTACTGGCTTCGCCAACGCAAGGCCATTCGCTGCTACCATATGCACCCCTATGCGTGATTCAGTTACGATCGGCCTAGAAGGCCCCTAACTGCGGCAACACAGCTGGGCCAGAATCTCGGTTAGAACGAAATGCGGCGATGATTTTATACAATACAGCTATGAGTGAAATCGGTGTCCTGCTCTTCAAGCACTTAAAGAATAATTGAGCGCACTGTACAGTAGAGTGATTAAATAGAACGCCTTGTGATTTTTTCAGGTATTTCGATGGATGTCACTCAGAACACCGTGGTACGCGTTAGACTCTATCTATAAAGTTGCCAAACCCCACCCTAAAGTCATGATACGTAAGTTCTTGCTTAAAGTTTAACGTCCAATGAAGTGGCAAAAGAGAATGGCCGCTTGGGCCGATTGTCGCACCAGGAAATACCCATGAATATCCAGGGTGTAGTGCGATTATTATGCTGATTGTAAAGTAACCCCACCCACTGCCACCCCACTCAAACGGCGGTAGTTTTTTCACGGTATAAGGGTGTTGGAAGCTTGAATGCTAAAAGAATGAGAAAGTATACGAGAAAACGATAGGATAGGATACATACCAAGAAACAATGGACTTCCGCAATGAGGGCTTCGACTGCTGGTGCATGAATGAAAAAGCGCCATTTATGGCGCTTGCCGCTCATTTGATGTCTATTCCCGAGTCTGATGGACACGCAGGAAACCTGACGATGCTGGGCTTGCCTCGACGACTCCGACACCGGTGCGCAGCATTCTCCCCACAGAGGATCGGCTGAGGGGCCACGGAATACATTAATTAATTGCAGCCGTGTTTCAATATCCATCGCCGTTGGGCGTTCTTGTGGCACGTGAGTAAGCATCTCCCGCACCAGTGCCATCAGTTGCGAATCGGCCACAGTCGCAACCTCAGGGCCACTGAAGTTGAACCAGTGCAGAATGGAGTTGAGATTGGCATGGAATGAAAGGTCCTTGTTTGGCCGCAGGGTTTTCATCTGTTCGAGAGAATAACCGTTGCACAGCCCAATCAGCTCGAGAAAGACGCAGGCTAATGAGAATATATCCGCCGACCTCCCGTTGGGCTCGAACTCGGCAACCTCAGGGGCAAAGTACTTGGGAGTGCCGCGTTCACCGTTGTTGGTAACACTTTGTGAGATGTTGGAAAAGTCGGTGGATGAGCCAAAGTCGGTCACCCACAGGCCAGATGACGAAGAGAGCAGAATATTGGAAGGCTTGATATCTTTGTGGCGGACAGATCGCTGATGTAGATATGCGATAGCACTGGAAATGCAACCGATGCTTTGTTTCAGCCGCTTTTGTGCAGCCTCTTGGATAGCCGTCGGGGTGAGAGAAAATTGAATACTTAGCCCATCTAGACGCTGTTGTATGGCTTGATGATCAACCTCTGCATCTCCACGCCGGTGCAAGAGGCTATCGACGTCTTCGAGGAATGTCCCTAGATCACACACTGCAACGGGTGACAGCAAAAGTCCCAGGAAGGGCCCGTGGGTATACGTTCCAACCAGCTTGATGATGTGTCGTCCGTCGAGCTTCTTGAGGATGGTTATTTCCTGTAGATCTCGTTCAGCAATCCGCCGGCGGCAAAATTGTCGTTTCCAGGCCACTTTCTGCCCACGCACTGTTGTCTCAAACACTCCTCCATTGACACCATGGCCGAGTAATCTGCCTTGCGACAAGGGCAGGGTGTCGTCAGGGTCAAAGTCCACGTGGGAAGTTCCGCGACCTGCCCAGTCCAGCCCGCGCGAAGAATCGAGCACGACCGGGGGTTCCGAGTCCGTTTCCATGTCGTTGATGTTTTATGACTAGTCAGAGGCGTACCTGCATGGTAGCGATCACGATGTAGTAGCTGAAGCAAGTTGTGGACGTTGGCGGTCGGGCAGCCCCGTGACTATGTCCCAATTGGGCGTAGCGGCCGCTCAGATGAGGCGATCGGCAGCGAGTTGTATTGCCGCGATATTCTTTCGTACAGCGCGAAACAATCTGACCTTTTCGATCTGTGCACACCCCTGATGCAACCCCCATGTAATCTAATGCCGCTTTATTACAAGTACCTAATATTTTGTGTACCCTCCCTTAGTATCTATCACAGCTTGACATCTCTCTAGCGTCTCTCTAATAAGCTCTTTAATTCTCTCGTGTGTAATTAATTCCCATGCCTCTTGTACCGCAGCCCTGAGCCGTTTATAAGACCTATGGACCTTAGGATAGTGTTTTTGAATATACTCTTTCATATCATTCTACAGCGTCTCAATTGGGTTTAAATCTAGTGAAAACGCAGGCCAATAGATTAGCTGTATTCCAATAGAATTAAAGACTGATTGTGTGAAGCTTGCCGTGTGCCTTTAGCGTTGTCTTGTTGGAATTGAAGGTCTAGATATTGTTGAAGGATCTCTTGAATAACTGGAATAATAATTCTAGAGTATGACCCCTCATTGATTGTCTCCTAATCTTTCTCCCAAAACAACCCTCGATACCGGTTATATCTTCCTAATATTGAACCCCAAAACATCTATCCAATCTTCCTTTGATGGCGTGGCTCGATACAATCGGGATGATAGAGCTCTGATTGCCCAATTCTCCTTGTAACCCGTGGCCGCGTATACCTCCCTGGCTTCACCTAAGTCTCATCACTCCAAAGTACAGCAAACCATTGCTCTTCCAACCACTTGATATGCTCTTCAGCCCATGCGAGTCGTGCTTTTTGATTGTCTTCAGAGAGTGGAGGTTTTTGACGCGCAGATCGACGTGCAAAGCCTTTCTTCTTAAAGGCTAATCGAATAGCTCTTATTCCACAATCTTAACTTAAGAGAGCTGGGATTTCTAACTACTCAATTCGTCGGTTTTCTTTCGAAGCTGTCACCCAGTCGATTAGCTTCTTTCTTTGAGGCGTGTTCAAGAGAATCTTGCGCCCAGTGCGTTGTTTTTGAGGGGTAATTCGATGGGATAAAGCATACTTAACCTGACCTAAGGTAAGGTTAAGTTGTAAGGCAATTTGAGCAAGCCTGTATCGTAGTACAAAGTATACACTCGTAATCAGTCTTCGCGACAGCTTTCTTTGCGTGGTGTCTTTGGTGTAGGAACGTATTGTGTTGTCTCCATACTAATATGTGGTGATTTAGGTGCAAAAAGCAGCGTCACTGGTTAAACCCCCTGCGCAGACACCCCTGAAACCGAACCTTCCAGTAAGATCGAGGGGTGCGCACAGACAAAAAAGATCAGATTGTTTCACGCTGTACGAAATTGACCAAACATTGTCAAAACCAACCGTAGAATGGATCCTGGATCGCTAGCAAGCCTTGGCCTTGGGGCGATCTCACTCACATTCCAGCTTCTTTCAGGCTGCCTCAAAGGTAAACCCAGAGTATTCTGCTATCGTCCTCGCCCATACTCACAATTGCAGCGTACAATCTCCTGGCCGATGCGAGTGGGATGCCCGCGCAGTTTCACTATCTGCGTGTCCGTGTAAAAACAGAACAGCACCGGTTAGGGAATTGGGCCCAGGTAGCCAATATAACCGAGCAGAGCGGTTCACTGTGCACAAGCTTGCAGCTAAACGAAGCTCTCGTGCAGGAGGTGCTTCGTGAGCAGGAGGCCATCCTCTCTGGTTTCTGGAAGGTCAGCCACCCGCACACTCTCATGGTCGATGACCTCAAACCCGACCCTCTCTCTGGTGCAGAAGGGGAAGCCGAATTCCAGGAGCGGTTTCCGCAGTCCAAAAGCTCACTTGAAGCCAGAGCCCTCAGATGTGTGGAGAAGATGCGTCGTTATCCCTCACGTATCCGCTGGTCCATATTCGACCGTGAGCGCTTGGAGTCGTCACTATCGCAGCTCAGCGCCCTCAATGACGCCATGATGAGTCTGCTCGACTCACAGCAGCAGTTTACCTTTCACCAGGCGCAAACCAGAACGTCCATGCAGGTCCTGCGGCTGAACAACAAGGTTGACCACCTGCTGCAGCTCTTTCAAGCCAGCAGCATGCAGCTGTCCATGGCTCAGCTCTCCCGTAGCCTTCAATTTCTTCGTTCCATGCACCCACCAACATACAGCTCGGAACCTCAGGAAGAGAGGCAAACACTAGCGACATTGGCACGGTTTAAGGCGCTGAACATGGAGATTAATTTGGATTCCGGCGATGAAGTCAGTAGCAGCACCCATACCGGCACATTCGAAGCAGCCCCTCTAGACGCGAGATCTTGCACAATCCTTAGCTCCGTTTCGTCCTCCTACTCAACAGAGGAGGCACGCTCAGATGGTATATATGAGAACACTCCCATGTGGGTCGAATGGAAATATTACGAACCAGTGCTGCATATTGGTCATCCCGCCCCGCATACTCAAGCGCGCATCTCCAAGCTCTCCGCCCTTCTGAGCAATCCTCAAAAGCCGACGCAGTTCCACACACCATCTTGCATCGGCTACTTCAATGACGCGTCAAACAACCGCTTCGGGCTCGTGTTTCGCCGCCCAATCGGCGTTTCATCCGATGTCGTTCCCTATTCACTGTTCGACCTCTTCCTCGCTGACGGGAAACCGTCGCTATCAGTACGTGTTCATCTCGCACACACTCTCGCCACCGCCGTGCAATACCTCCACTCCACAGACTGGCTGCACAAAGCCATTCGCAGCCAAAACGTAGTCTTTTTCACGAATCCCGGCGATACTGACATTTCAACTCCCTATCTGTGCGGCTTCGGGCTCTCCCGCCCCGCCCAAAACACGGAGATGACGGAGCAGCCGGACAGCATCCCGCTCTACAACCTGTACAGGCACCCTCTAGCGCACAGCAGCATAGACAGCAATGGCGGATTTAAGAAGGCCTTCGATATTTATAGTCTCGGTATTGTGCTGTTGGAGTTGGCGTTGTGGATGCCGCTGTATCGGGTGTTGGGGATAGACGACCAGAAGCTACAGGGCAATCTCCGGCCTGGGGTGACGAAGAAGGTGCAGGAGCTATTGTTGCGGGAGAGCCGATATCTGGATATGATAAAGGCTTCTGCGGGAGATGTTTTTGCGAATGTAGTCAAAGCTTGTGTGGAAGGGTTTGAGGAGAACGAGGAAAGTCTTCTTGATGAGGTCGTCGTGAGGTTGGAGACGATTTCGATCTAGGGTAGAGTGTTGAGCACTGAGTCCACTGAGTCCTCGACAAACACTGCAGGCAATATGGAACCGACGGACTGCCATCACGACATCGTTTTACAATCACCATCTATGCTTCGTAACCATTTCATGACCTTCCACAGGGACAGTGCACGAGTAACATCTTATCTTTAGGTCTTATCATTAACCTCCCACCCGTGTGGTGGGATGCCCTGTCTGCTGGGACGGATGCAAGGTACTTTGACTTCTAGCCTACGCAGAATCTGCGCAAATGTCTATCTCGCAGATTACATTATTCACCAGTGATCTCTAGTTTATTCCGTGATATTTTGAGACCTTTTGCACCTAAAATTACAGAGTATAGTTGCCGTGGCTCCCGCTCCCCGTGCAGTGCGCCTCGGAGCCATAGCAGTTTCTCTCCCGCAGCGCCACCATCGCCGTTTTATCTCTTCTACGAGAAGGCAGTCGGCCAGGAGGCGGTGAAGAGATACATACCAGCGCTGAGCACAGCTGAGAATACGGCCAATCTCTTTGTCAGACAGGCAGGATGCAGGAAGCGGAGGGATTATACCAACAGGGCTCTGTTTGGTTTTGAAGCGGTTTTCGGGCGCTCGAGCGAACGGTATCAACATATTGACGAGGCTTTGGACACATTGCGCAGCAATAAGCCAAATATCAGTTACTAGCCTTAATTTAATAGTCATTGAGTTAATTTCAACGTTCGATCTGCCTCCGTAGCAGGATATTAGGGCGGTATCAGCTATCCATCAAATCAGGAGCTGGTAGAACCAACAAGGCTTGCACGTGAAAGGTGACAGTATATAGAAGTTTAGTACATGCTAGGCTAACTTAATTGTTCTGTGATTAACACGAAGAAATCGAGGGGCGGGCTACGTGCCATTTTTGAAGTGTATAATTAATTCAAGTTAATACATTACTTAGTAGTAAAATTTCATCATTGGTGAATAAGCAAGAGAGACAGGCAAGGATTGACACAAAAAGTAGGGCTAAGTTTTTATAAGAGTTATTTTTGGAGAAGCTGCTTTCGAAGATTACTGTATTAGGTTTTCTTTCCTAGTGCAAAGTTATCGCAAAGTCATCAGACTGTGTACATGTGCAAGAATAGGCTCCGCTCTGCAATGACAATTAGCGGCGGTACTTTTGGAGTACAACCGAGCAGGGATGCATAGCCACAAAATGTGTGGAAATAGACCCCCGCTAAAAAATTAACTAAAAAACCAGCGACACCCAATTCGCCTTTTACTGCAATATTTCTTTTTCTTTTTATCTCTATTTTATAGAGGGTCCAAGGGGAGTCCCTGGATTTACAGTGGTTGATAATTGCCACTCGGTTTCTAGAATCTTCTATATTACTCTATGTATAATATGACAAGACGATGTCGAGTTTGTACGTTGCAATTCAAGGCTGTCTCGGATGAGTACGCTGCTTAAAGAAGAGTTCAATCGTTGCTGACTATATGTTAAAACAGGGTTCGGAGTCTCTCGATCGTCCTTCAAGATGCCGATATTACCTTTCCAAAAGAAGAGCTTAACAACAACCAGAAGAGGGACTTAGAAGATATTGATAAAGGTTGCCGAAATATTCTCGATGAGCTTCAATGAATACTAGACAAAAATAGCGAACTGGGTTCCGAAAGCGGGAATGTTGGAAGGCGAATCAAAAGGGTCTGGAAGAGGCTTAACTGGAAGCCAGAAGACATCGACGAGCTTCGGAGCCGTATTAGTACAAATGTTGGTTTACTAAACGCCTTTAACGGTCGACTTACTCGGGATAATGTGGTGAAGTTAGTACGGCACCAAGAGAATCAAGAGTGGAAAGCTATTCTTTACTGGCTCACTCTGATTGACTATGCTACTCAACAGAGCGACTTTATTATTCGGTGGCAGGCAGGAACTGGTCTGTGGCTTCTAGAACCGGCAAAATTCCAGACATGGGTAGAGGCCGACCAGCAGGTGTTGTTCTGTCCAGGGATTCCTAGAGCAGGAAAGACAATTCTCACATCGATTGTAGTCGACTATCTTTAGCACCATATAAACAAATGCGTTGATCCACAATGGAGCAAGAAGAATTAGCAAGCTTTGAACAATGAACCAGCTGTTCAAGTCTTGGTGCTTCGTCGAAAATGTCCGGAAAATCATGCCCATTGTTTCCCATGCGGCGCCCATTGTTTCCCATGCGGCGCCCATGATGACCTCCCATGCGAAGCCCTTTCTGTAAACTATTGCTTGAACAAAGTGTGCAACGAAAGTGAGACCAAAAGTATTGAAAATAGAACTGCGGCGCCAAAGGAAGGACAGTAAAACCAGACGGCGTTGGGATTATGGGCAGCGCATGAAGACCCCATGACAAAAGAACTCTCTTGGCGAATATTTCAGCTAAGCTCTTGGATTAACGTAGGTATGCCCAGGCAAAGGCTGAGGTTATCTAACAGAGACAAAATCTTTACTTGCTCACGGTTATGAACTGAAGGGAAGAAATGTAGGAGAAAAGACTGCCATTATCGGAGCAACTGACTTGCCGCTTATGTCTTCCCACAACCTTGGCAGATATACTCAGACTTGCATACGAAACATATGGAACAAAATGATGTCTCGAATTGCATTCTAAACATATCAACTGCGGATGGCGCCCGCCTTTCAAATGTGCTGAGGTTCCCAAATGAGTTAGTGAGTGCGAGCCCACCAATCAGAACTTACCCAGCAGTGCCTCTCTCTAGCGGCACTCGAAAGCTAGGCAGAAAATTCCTAACCAGCGCAAACCGCAACTTAGTAGGGTAATCTTGGATGTATATTTGGGCTAAAGGAAAATTGCTTGTGTCCTCAGTCTGGGAGCATAGACGCGCAATCAGATGGCGCTAGGGAATTTTTGCTGGCTATTCAAGCCGGAAAGACAAGGAGTCCCTCGGGAGCAAGTCTCGACCATTGAAATTATGCCAAGAAGACATAACTGAAAGAGTTCCTGGTATCCTCGGCTCAATAACTGGCCCTCATATTCCTAATATCTGAAAGCCATGACGATGAGGAAATAAAACTGGACAGGTCTCAAGAACAATTTGCCAGACCTGGAAGGTGAAACTTTTGGCTTCACACTTGACGATTGATTCTCCTTTGGAATACGTATTTCATTTTTCTACACAGTTACCTCTCTGACAGCCACCGGATGATCCGAAGGAGCAATATTACATTGATGCACGATCCTTGGTCCATACGATTCCGGAAATCCGGTCTGAAAGCAACAACAGATTTCTGTGGCTAGTCATTAAGGGGAGCTTCTTACGGTTGAATGCCACGAGGTTTGGCTATACCACAAGATTACACCCCGTTCCTCGTGTCTGTGAGAGCTTTGGCAAAAGCAGATTCTGTAAGGAGTTATGACGACAATAATACACCTTCTGAGCTGGGTGAAAAAGGCAAATGAGTATCTTAGGTTGCATGGATTCAATAATAACCAAGCAGATGCTACAAGGCACGGGGACCTCTGTATAAAAGCTCGCCCCTTTGATGACTACGTAACTTCATAATAATGCGCTTACGCAATGGTCAAGGTCTTGAATGTAGAGAAAGGGGGGGTCCAGTTCTCAATGCGAAACTTCACCATTACAATTTCCGGACAGTATGAGGGTCGATGATCTCACCTGCTCCCGAGTAGGCTCGATTGAATGTCGGGGGTCCACTGGGTGGTGTCTGGAAAAGGAAGAGACAACGACAACTCCTGCGACAGCAAGAAAACCAATGACGGTGAGATTGCACCTCCGCTTGCAAGCTTTGGAGATTAAGTCGAAGCTCTTCGATTGGACGTGGCAAGATCTCGAACCGTGCGGATGGACTTCAGGTTGAATGTTGCAAAGGCCACAGAACCGGCAACCAGATCAACTTCGGATGCAATGCTAGCGAGGGTTTTTAGGTTTTTGCGTTGATGCGTTGATGAAAGCCTCTCATTTGGCCGGTTTCTATGGAGAAAAGGAGCTTCAAACCTTTGCTTGGAAAACGGTTAAGAGGTCGCGAGGAAGGATCTCATTTTGCACCGCGCCGAGATGGTGCTTTGCTCTATAGGTATTGTGTTATCCATTCCCCAAAAGCTCCACTCTACCGAGATTAGATGCGCAAAAGCACCTTCTCCTCCTTATTAACAATGACAAGACTCTTTGTCCGCCCCGTCACATGCGCACCCGTAACTACACCGGTCTCATCCCACTCAAAGCCCACCATCCCACCCCCTCTCAGCCTCAACCCCTTCACCTCACCCGGTCCCCAACCCTCCGGAATCGCCGGACCAAGAACCACAACCCTCCCCTCCTCACTCCCATCCACCATCGGGTTATCCACAACCAAAAAACTCAACACCGCGCCCACCAGTCCAAAATTAGCATCAATCTGAAACGGTTCCGAAAGGCCCCAATACATGCTCAGTCCGTTCCCCGCAAAATTCTGATCAATAGCATACTTGAGTTCAAAGTAAGCTTCATCAGTGTTATTGAGACGCGCCCAGCATGCTGAACGCCAGACTTTCTCCCAACCGGAATTAGCGTCAGCGCCGTTGCCAGTCCCGCGGGAGTAGAGGGTGGTGGCGACGGCGTTTTGGATGGTGGTGTTGCTGTAGCCGGAGAGGAAGGACGAGATAGAGTACCCCGGATACCAGCCGATGAGGTTTGACAGGTGGCGGTGCGTGTCGTTTTCGAAATCGTAGCCGTAGGAGTCGGGGATCTTCCATTCTTTTATTTCGCCCCAGAAGCCGATGTGGAGGCCTTTGTCGAGGATTGCGAGCGCGGTGGTGAGGTTGGCGACGAATTCTGTGTCGGGGCTCGAGAGGGCGGAGGTGGAGGAGAGAATGGTTACGAAGAGTTGGTGGAGCAGTTGTTGATAGTGCGTGCAGGCGAAGGTTGTTGGACCGTGTTCAGGTGAATTGCATGGGTTGACGACGAGTGTGCCATCCTTAAAGTATGCGTCGGGTTGAAGTTGGGAGAGCCAGAACTGCACGACACCTTTCATGAGTGGGTAGCCTTGTTCTTCGAACCATGTTGCGTTTTGAGAGTAGGAGTAGTAATCAAAAACGTGCTGCATCATCCATGCTGCGGAGGCTGGATAGTTGGCCCACTGGGCTTCCTCTTTCATACCCGTGTGCCCAAAGATATTCATCTCGTCGTGGCAAACCCAACCAGGAGCTCCGTACAGGAGTTGAGCTGTTTCCGTGCCGCGCGGTACCCAAGTATTCTGCATGTAATTCCAGGTCGCCAGCTGTAGATCACCAAGTCCGGTTTGATCAACGCCCCAGTGATTCATTTGAAAGTTAATGTTTGAGTGATAGTCTGCACCCCATGAAGCTGTGACCGTTTGACTCCATTTCCCTTGCAAATTTGGCGGAAGAGAGTTATCTCGTGTGGACGATATGAAGAGATGGCGTCCAAGGTCGAAAAGTACGGATTCCAAATATGGATCACCAGGCCCGCTAGAGTTATATCGATCGATAATGACAGATGTTTCGAGACCAACCGATCCTGCAGTATCAGGGAGACTCAGCGTAAATTGTCCTGCAAGGCTCTGATAGTCTGCGACATGGTCTTGCCGTATATCGCTCTCCGCCTTCGCTGCCGCTGCAGAAGTGACTCCTTCAACATATGAACCTGGATCAGGTCCTCTGAATGAGAAACCACTCGCAGCAGTCCCAGCGGTTTGATCGTAGTTTGTATTTGCACCGATGACAAGACTGAAGGTACGGATGTGGGAGCCTGCTGGTATGATCATCATTCCAGCTGTCGTATTGCTGCAATATGCCGTTCCAGTGCGGGTTGTGAGACGAGCAATCCCATCATACTTCATACCAATTGGAGGTCCCAGCTGGGTGAATCCCGTCAAGCGAACATATTTGTCGCCGCAAGTTGCGTTGAACAAGCTCTGGTTGGTAATCTGATTCTCGAGGTAGATGCTAACTTCCGGGAGTGCTGCACTAGATGAAAGATCGTAGACACAGACTTGGTCGGGATAGGAGCAATAGATGGTCGAGGTGTAGGTGTTGCCGTCATTGGCCGTGAAAGCCGTGGTGTGCAATCCGGTGTTGAAGTCGAGAGATCTGTTGTAGCTGCTTGCAGATGTAACACCATCAAGGGCAATTGACAGATTGGCGCATACTTGGAAGCTTCCATAGTTATCGCCGCTGCCAAGGAGTTGAGACACGTCTAGGAATGTCAGTTCAAAGCACCGAAATGGAGTGGTAATAGTTACACCTACTTCCAGTGCCATTCTGAAAGATCCACTTCCTGATCCCAGGCAGGTATTGATAAACTTCTGACGATGGGTTACCTCCAGTATATGACTAGGTACATTTGTTAGCATAGCTTCTCAATCTCACTAACAGCACCACTTACTGATGATTCAAAAGGACCACCAGACCATAGTGAGTCGATGTTCAAAACAACTTTCTCTGCCCCAGGTGGGCCGAATGGCATAGCTGTCCATTGTCAAATCTACCCAAACAAGAAGCTTCATCACACGTACCTCCCAATCGACCATTTCCAACGGGATATGACTCTTTAACGACATCGAAGGAAGCTGGGGTGCTTGCCCAGAGTCCCCTAGCCTCAACTAGAGTTAAAGAAGAAAATGTAATTAAAATTAAAGAGATCTTCATGGCTGCAGAAAACGTTCTATGATGAAGAATAGTCAACTTTTCTAGTACAAACAGTTGCAAACCTCGATAGAACAAACGACCTGGCATCGTTTATCCTATATACTTTTCCAAATAAACTCCCGGATCGAAGATTAACGAGCGGCAGATACGAGAATGACTAGATGAGAACCACTCTGGCTGAAGCCATCTTGTGCAGATCCCCAGAGGGCAGATCCCCCGCAGTGTATATTGCGGGGTGGTCCGTTGAGAAATCCTCCGTCGCAGGAAATGCCTTTCGGTGATACATTTGACCGAGAGAAAGACCCGAAAGAGCCGTCGGTTGATTCTTGTTTACATAAGTCACGGGGAGATTACCATTTGAACGAAGCATGTTGCTGCTCAACTCCATGGCGATATTTTGTCGATGCCAAAAGATCAAGTTTGGAAACGAGAAGGCAGTCGCTATTTGGTCCTTCGCCAAGAGTTGAGTTGCTGACTCAGCTGCCCCTCCATTGGCTGGTGTAGCCAAAAATTCACAACCTCAAAATACAATCCCTCAGTCTAAAGAAGTATAGCCGTCTTTTCAATATTATCTCCCCCTTAAAAAGAGGTTAATTCCCTACTCTTGCAAGGGCTATCTTGAAACCTTTTTACTAGGGCTTCAGTCAATAGAAGTAAACATAGAATCTTCTCGAGTTAAGCTATTTACAGTATCCATTCTCACTACTCACCACTCATTGATCGCTCCCGCATTAGTACTTCGTGGGTCCCCTCTCGCATCAATGACTGCTTGACATCTCCACCACGAGTTAAATAGAGTCTGAATATAGCTATCTGGTACTGCCTCCCATGCGTCCTAAATTATAGCTATCAACCGCGCAATTAGGCCTTTGTAGCGCCGTAATAAACCGTATAATATCGCTGTTGAATAGAGTCTTCCATCTACTTCCATACTTGCTTAAGGTTTAAATCAGGAGAGTATCGAGGCTATTAAATCATTGGGATTTGTCGTTCTCGAATATTGGCTTGGGCGAGTCTTGACCTATGGTATAAAGCGTTGTCTTACATTCAAATATAACCTCTTCCCCAGAAATGCTTCGATATTATTGAGAATCACTGCGTCGTACTTTTCTGAATTTATGCTCCCCATTTCCTTCTCCCAAAGGACCGCGGGTCCCTTATGTCCTGCAACAATTATTCCATGGAATATCCACGACGGCTGCTTACTGTACTTGTGCTAAAGGCATTCGCGGTTATATCGATCGCCTCCATCCTCTTTGACTGTGACCCAAGATTGTGTGTGTGCTCCTCTATCTGCCTAAACCTCGTCCAAAAAGATTTGTTGCATCAGGCGCTCGGGAGTCCATTGGATTCCCCTTGTTGTGTAAAGGTCAGTAGAACCCTCACAGCCTGATTTTACAGCCACCGCTCCCCTTCTCCACTGCCGTCGATCCCAAAACCGGACAAAACAATCCAATCCATCGGCCACCAGGAACAGCCGCTGTCATCCCTCCTCTTTCTTCCCCATTATAGCTTTGGATGCTATAATTCCCATCCTAGATTTCCCAGTACAGACTCTCCGATCTCCAAGATATTTCTCGATTCTGCACCATTACATCAGAATGCCCGCGCCATCCAGCATCGTAATCCAGTAAGGATACCCGGAACTAGTTGTTGGCCCCGATATGCGCGTTTCACCCTGTCCAGCCTGTGACAGCGCACCATTCATTCAACCTTGCAATCACAGATTTTCTTTTCGTTTCCACTCGCACTAACTGTGAACCAGCTAGCCAGCCAGCCCAACGCCAACCCCTCCATAATCGTCGTCCACCCGACTACCCACCCTGCGCGACTCAGCTTATACGACTGATACATACTTCGTACATGTGCCGACCTTCAGCTCGCTCGCAGCCTCATCTGTCATCTTCAATTCTACAACTACGACGACAACGAATATCTGCGCAATTTGATATCGGATTGATACTTCGCCCCGCCGCCCAATAGAAGCAATGTCTAGACGAGGGGCATCCGTGTATGAGGAGCGCGATTATTATTCCCGCGAAGAGTTACCACGACGAGGACCTCCAGTACAAACCCGCGAGCGGGAGGAAGTAGATATATACACCCGGCGTGAACGGGAACCCGAACGAGACCGCAGACCCGAGTTCTTACGAGATGATTACGGCAGAACCGAAGGAGGCGCGTTGGTCGTGAGGGAGAGGCAAACCGATACATTCACGAGACCGCCTGAACGCAGACCCAGATCTCCGAGTCCAGTCCGCATCCGCGAGAGGGTTATTGAGAGGGAGAGATCCCTTTCTCCTGCACCGCTTGAACGGGTGCGGACAAGAGTTGTGGAACGTGAACGAGAACGCTCTCTTACCCCACCACCTCCAGAGAGATTGCGTGCACGGGTCATCGAAACAAGGGAAAGAGTACGAGAACGATCGCCATCACCTATTCGATACCGCGAGAGAGTTGTGGAGAGAGAACGAAGCCCATCACCGGTCCGCATCCGCGAGAGGATAATTGAGAGGGAGAGAAGCCCATCGCCTCAACCCATTGAGCGGGTACGAACTCGAGTCACGGAACGAGAAACTCGAGTGACCTCGCCATCCCCATCGCCCTCTCCCCCGCCTTCTATCCGAGCTCCTCCAATTCATCAAGAAATCATCACACATCACAGACATATTGACCATGGTAAGATTCCTCCCTCCAATGTTCTCCATTCTTGGCCCCATGGAGGTAGTGCTCCTGCTAACCAACAAACTAAAAACAGGCTTCGAACGACCTGCAGTCCCAAGTCCACCCCCACCTCCTTCGACACGCAAGCGAGAAACAGACATCGACATCTACACATCGAAGAACAATACCGAGGTCGACATAACCCGCACATCTTCCCGCTCAGAAGCCCGGCCACGTCCTGCCCCTCCTAGAGGCTACTACGATGACGCCGTCTACGAATCTGAGCGGGACAGGCTACGGGTTGGTGATACAAGAGTTGACATCTCACGGGAGAGAAGAAGCGTGTCGGCAAGACCTCCACCTCAGCGCGAGAGGGAGCGGTCGAGAGTACGAGTGGATATCAGAGACGACGAAGACGAAGCTGCTTATTACGGGAGGAAGACTGCTGAGAGGGCATACATCGGGGAAGCATACAACGGTGCCACAAGAGATTGGGCCATCGTCGATGTACCCCCTGGAACGGAGCGTGTGAGGATGGATGGCGTTGGAGGTGGATCTGAGGAGATTACATGGCAGCGATACAACGGTGTGCGTAGAAGCAAGTTCATTCCTGAGCGAGACCGCGAGCGGGTGGAGATCAGAGAGCGGGAAGCTGAGCCTGAGGTCAGGACTACGGGTCTAGAAATCGAGATCTCGAATAAGAGACGGGAGGGGGGAAGGACATATGAGAGGGAATATGAGCGGATTGAGGAATCGTCTGATCGAAGAGTTGGCATGCCGCGCCCGCCGCCGAAGTCACGCGTGGGTGAGGGGCTGTGGACGGAAATTACGAAAGATCTGGTGGTTCGGGAGGCGATTGAGCAGATTGGGTATGATTTCGAGGAGACAGAGTACTTCTACTATATTCTGACGTATCTTCGCTACGTACGTTACCACCCAAACCCTTTCCCCTTCCATCCGAATAGAATTTGGACTGTTGCTAACTCTCGAACAGGAAGATGTTCTCCAACTAGTCAACCTCTCCGACTCCATCCGTCGCGAGCGCCGCGATCGTATCCGCGATATCGAACGAGAGCGCGAGCGTCTAGAGCGCCGAGACAAAGATCGAGAGGAGTGGGAGATGGTTGAGAGGAGTGAGAGACGGAGAGACCGAGATCGCACGTATGACGACGAACGAATCATTGAGCGGGAGATCATATATGATGGTCGCAGACCCCCGAGACGAAATGGTGGTTGGTGAACCGTCGAAGGCACATCCAGTCCTTCAAGGAAGGAAAAATTGGATATTCGGGGCAAGGGAGAGGGGGTATGGCTTGGGAGAGGAGAATCTGGATGGCATCTGGACTTGGATAAGCGATCATGAGTGATGAGATACGGCTGTATGATGATTGCATAGCGAGCGAGCGGCGCTGCATGTTTGCTGGATACCTACCTTCTCTTTAACATCTCTTTCGGTTTTGTTGGAATCACTTTCTTTCAGATTGCATATCATTGGTTTCTTACAGGACCTCTGATCAGGGGAGGGAATACCTAGCTATTTATCAACCATCTTTTTCATATCCTGGTCGGGTTGGAGGCAAGAGGATGGGATTCATATAGAGGTCTGGTAATGATTAACGAATGAATGGGGTGAATTGAACGATTCGCCACCACCTCTCCTTAGCGTGACTGCGAAGTATTAAGCAAAGTCGCTCCAACCTGATTGTGCAATGAGGTAACAATTCGACGCAGATTTGAAGCATGTGCGGCCGTCGCTGCCTGCCGTATATTGTCGTCATCTGCTAGTGCAGAGAAGTTAATTCAGCGGTTTATGTCTGCCCATGAGACCTGTTAGCAGTTGTTCATGATGTTTGAATGGAGCGAAACAGGGTTTGGAGGGGTTGAAGGCACGAATGTGCTCGTCAGCGAGAAAGGCTCGACAGCGCAAAGAGCTCAAAAGTACCAGCTTAAACTTTCGGCTTTTTGGTTGAGTGTTTGTGTGAGTAAAGATGGATATAGTTGCTGAAAATTTACCCATCTGCTGCAGAGGTAGGAACAGTTTATTATTTGGGGTGGAGGAGTAATTGAATGGGCTGTTGGTGAATTCACAAGGGTGATGACAGTGCTTGCTCATGAGAAATACTTGTGGATGAATGACGTACAATCGGCAATGAACGATTCGCCCTCCACTTTGAGCTCTTTGCGGATTAGCTCTTAATGATTCATTTGTTTATTCTGAATGAGCCATTCACTAAATGCGTCTCCTTTTCCTTGTCAGTTGTCGCAGATGTCGTAGTACGTATAATGCATCTCAGAGCCGCCGCCCTCCTAGCTGCCAAAGCCTTCATAAGACACGTACCCAAGCCATACAGTGCGGAGAAGAGTTGCTTGTTCAGTTGCTTCGAACCCACTGTGACCTTAGTTTGCACGACTGAGGATTGTACAAGTCCTGGTTCTTCCCAGTTGTTCAAAGAAATTGAACGATGATCATCCGGCTCAATATTGAGAAGGGGCTCGAAGACGTGAGAGGGTCAACAATGGGAAGACACCGACAACACGAAACAGGGTTTCAGTAGATGTGGTTTTGACAGGGAGGGAGGAGGGAAGAACAGCTAAAGTTCTGTAAGTCGCTTTGATCCCTGACATTAATAAGAGTCAGAAGAGTGACTAGAAACAGAGGTATTGCTCCTCAAAACTTGCCAATGTTGAATCCTTCGCCATGCTTGTCTAGAAGTTAAGAAGGGTAAACCAGTCCTTAAATATTATTGGGTCATATCCTTCAATAATCACGACCGGGGGAGTTGAAAATCGTTCGATCAATTTCTGCTCATCAGTTCAAAACCTTTGCCCTGACACGAAACGCCACATCCCAATCCATTATTGACCTTGCGTCCAAAGATATCACCAGTATCGAAGGAGCACCACCAAGCCCGCAGCCATCTTCGCCCAAATTTAAGATCTATACGACGTGTTCCCCGTCACTCTTCCAACATCTAACGAAAAGAAGTAAGCAATCCCCCTTCATTGATGCTGCAGCGGCAGCTAGAGTTCAACACTTCATTTTCACATCCGTTGACCGTGGGGGACCCATCAAATCCGAAACCAACCCGACGATCGTACCTCATTTTGGAGCGAAGATGTTCATCGAGCAACACCTAAGAAACGCAGCTACCGGGACTGGTGGGAAGACGAAATGAACGACTCTACGCCCAACGTCATTCACGGGCAACTTCTTTCCAGGTTTTATCGGTAAAGCGATAGCGACTATATTCAAGCAGCTGGGTCCAGCTCTGGTATCCCTGATTTCGACGAAGGTTATCGGGAGCGTTGCGGCACTGACTTTTGACAGGCCGGAACCGCATTCGGGGAGAGCGTTGGCGTTGACTGAAGATTTGTTGATGTTGATGGAACATTGTGCTCCCTTTCAAAGACTGTTCATAAGGTTTCTTGGTGTTGTCGTGTGAATGTGAGCGACTCGCTCTAGTTGAATTCACCACATTGCCCGGGGTCAGGCCCCTGGCCACCGGCAGCCTGGAACATCTCCCAAAGTCTTCGTGGTCTTCTTGGCTTCTTTTTCAAGTGAAAGCTTGCGGAGAGTGGAAGATCATCTCAATCTGAGGTAGAAGTTCGATATACGACTGGATTCTGACATTTTGAACGGTCCCGCGATGTCTCACGCGGTCTTCCTTGCATTCCCGCTGATAGGCTAGAGAAGGCGTAGAATTGAGTACCGTTGCTAAGCTAATTGATCTATGAGACCATTCTATCGTTGTTGTAGTGATTGCTGCTGTCAAAGTGACTGCTATGTCGATGGATTTGGCATTATCGAGGCTTTTCAAGAACAAATTTTGCCTCTCTGTGGCAGCCGAGAGGTACATAACATGGTGAGTTTGTTTCCCGGGTAATTACAGACAAGTTGAGCTAGGTGAGAAGGGACTTGAATATAGACAGCAGATACTCCCACATGCTATTTTGGGATCGTAAAGAACAATGGCCATTCGGTCCACAGAGGACGACGGAGTCATCTATGTATATGCCCAGGGGTGCAGCAAGGCCAGCACGTCTGACATGGCGATCGCTCCGAAAGAGTCTTTCCCTGAGATAATTTTTGAGTGGGAGCTGCCGGGCTGGCGAGAGACAATCTCAGAATTTGATCTTTCGTTTGGAGGGAGTAACTGATTACCTCGTTGTCCATCGCGATAAATTGGCTCAAGAGCTTGGAAGGTGACTGAATTTCTGGGTCTAAGTGGACGAGAGAATTCTTGAAAACTCGGATTGTATTCCGTATACATCTTCTCAATGTATTTCAAAGTCCTCCAAAACTAATATTCCATCTTTGAGTGCGTTCATAGCCTCTCCATCCATCATACCTTCCACATAAGCCTCCCCAATCAACACATAATGATAGGGCCAATGGTCACCCTGTCGTCTCAGGACGACAGGGAATCTGCACCCAAGCAAGATGCAGATAATATCTCCAGGTTCCGCGTTCCAAGGCGCGAGTCCTACAATATTCTTTGAACCGATAAAGAGCCTCCTCCTATTCATTGTAAGACTGGCCGACAAAATCGATGCCATTTGAGTCTTCTCATCTTCATCGGTCTCTACTTTCGCAAGTCCAACACCCTTCATTTCCTCCCTTGCTTCCGCATCAGGGGAGTAGCGAACCACATAGCTCTTCGACAAAGCAAAAATCGCCCTCAGTCTTTCTTGATACGTTTGATCGTTGTCGAAAATCCAGTTGCCGCACGAAATAACTCGCGCAAATACTGCCTGAGCGGAGACCGAGGCTCCCATGAAACCAACGAAGATGTTCCACCAGTCTTGAAA
Organism: Gamarada debralockiae; assembly: GCA_002803225.1. Classification (NCBI taxonomy): domain Eukaryota; kingdom Fungi; phylum Ascomycota; class Leotiomycetes; order Helotiales; family Hyphodiscaceae; genus Gamarada; species Gamarada debralockiae. The sequence goes on along the minus strand of NXFV01001281.1, from coordinate 89,465 downwards.
CACGTGCAATGAAGGCAACACGTCACTTGGTGGACCTCTTTTCTTAAATGCGGAGCCGACTGCCTTGATGCGGTCGACTACAAAACCCGTGGCTTTTAACACACAGCCTTCTTGAAGGTAGGAGCATTGGCTTAGACTTCCTCCAGCTGCCGAAAACGCAGGTTCATGATGGTGCAGCCCAATGACCATATGGCCTGAATGAGCTGGTGGTCGAGTCCAATCAGGTACCCATGATGGCATATTTCTTTGGTTGAAATCGTGTTGCTTAACGCAGATCACGTCGAGCTTCTGTGAAGAGGATATTATGTGACGGGTTGTGTGCATGAATACTTCGCGTCTCGAAAGAGAATAATCTATCCTCCCAAAGCTGTGGCGAGTGTCCGATATTCCAACAAGGGCATACACTTTATCTCTCGAATCCGTGGATTTCTTGCTCTTGTGCGATAGGAGGAGTTCGAGTAGCGGAGGGGCAGAGGCGTTGGGGGAGTACCGTGATAGTTGAAGTCCTCTGGGTCCCCCATGTGTGAGTGTTCGTATGTAAGAAAGGTGCTTGTAATAAAGCGTTCGGAGGTGTTCTTCTTGCTTTTTCAAGATGTCGGCCACATTGTCGAGCTCGGTCCAAGGAATCGATTCTTGTCCACAGTAAACCGTGGCAGTTCTGGCACAAGACACCTCTTGAATGACCCATATCCGCCACCAATACTGCCTTCGAAAAAACAAAACAAGTGCAGAAAACTGCTCTGCCCGCGCAGGATCATGAATCATCATCGTCACCTGCTCCTTCGAGCTCCGATTCAGGTCACGTGCCAGATCCAGTGCAAGAGCACTACTATTGTTCTCCATCCCAAGCCAGATAGAGACTTTTTCGGCGTTTTGATAAATCATCCGCATTTTTGACGTTTGGATGCTTCGCTCTGGGATGTCTTCTTGGTTGATACAGAGTGCGTCGACCCAGATGATGAGCTCCGCGTCGCCAGGTTGTGGCCGGAGCCGTTGCAGAGCACGATGGAGATTGGGGGTTACTTTGACATAACTTGAGTTGATGGTGATGTCAAGAGAGCTAGATTTATCACCCCAGGCATAAGAGAGTGCTTGGTATGGAGGTGCATTATCGAGAGATGTGCTGAAGAGTTCACAGTAGATCATCGAGTCAGGATTCGAGTCGATAGAGCTCGGCCTGATTCGAAGTAGTCGAATCTCATTTCGCTTCGAGTCAAGAGGCTGATAATTGAACTGCTGAGGGGCATTTGTAATACCGTCGGGATTCTGATGCGACCCAAAAACCAAATCATTCGACATGTTTTGGATGTTTTTGGATGCGGTGTCCGTTAGGTTTCTTCGCGTCGATAAGTTGACGTTAATTCGCTTCCACGATCTTGATATTGGTGCTGATGGAGCTATTCTCGCCCTCATCCGCCATTTGCAGATGCTCCCAATGCGCATTGATTTGAAATTGGTACGAAAATGGTGGCAATCTCTAGAAGATATTAGATTAAGCTCGATTTTTGTCTTGGAACGTTTTCACGTAAGCAAGGCACGTGATCTTCAGGGATCTTCGTGGCCAAAGCTGAGTTGAATAGGGGCCTCCTTTTCTCGGCTCTGCCCAAGAAAGTTTTCAGGGCTGCAGTTTTATTCCACTTTCTTCAAAGTCCGATTAATATTAATAGCAATAACGCAATACAAAAGGCGTCAATTTATCAACGTAGCTCGATGCGTCATCCGTTTTTCTGCCTCGTCTCACTACGCATGCTGCTCCTCACTCATTCTTCTTCAACTTTTGCTTTTGACAGATTTGCTACTACTGATGTAGTCACATAATCCGTTTATTCTCCCGGTCCCAGAAGTGACTCAATACAGCAGCATCCCCAACATGCAGACATCGAGGGCAATTGTCCAATTTTATCCAATAAGATATCTCCAGCCATCAGCCGTCTCCAGACACTGCAATAAATGTCAGATTTTCAAATCTTGAACGCATTCCTAGGATTCACTCGAAAGTTAGTCAGAACTTACAAAGTGGCAGCCAGGCACCAAATGTGTTTCCAACAATGTTCATACTGCTGATAGCCACTGCACGCTCCCCCGCATTTCCGGCACAGACCTCATTGGCCCATGCGTAGATAATTGCGGCAATAGCATCTGCAGTGCCGCTCAGGAAGAACGCAAAGTATTTCAATCCATTCGGTACTGGACGTCTCAAACAGCCAAGATGGTGCCAGCAAAATTGCTCAGGCAGGCTGTCACTGCGATGAGAAAGTCTTTCGCATCATATGAATCGGCGATGATTCCCTTACAATGGATACCATGATTGTGACTGCAGGCGAAACGTGTTGATTGAGTCGGCTGAGTGTCTGGTTGCTTTGAGCCATAAAGAGATCCCACTGTTCGAGGAGTCTCCATCTGCTTGGGAAAGGAAGAAAGCAGAGATAAAGGAAATCCAGAAATACCACTCTTGCAAGACTTGGTTGACGATGTGGAGAGTTAGTGGTTGGGTCGCTTTTCCGAAGCTATACGTTCTCGGGCAAGCTGGATCTCTGCAGTGGTAAGGAAAGGGAGTCAGGGTGTGCCCGGAGTACCGGGGAGGAAGATGAATCCAATGATGGCAATGGGGATTGTGCCCGAAAACCTGTCATAGTTAGCAAAATTATTTTCAGCGGAAATTAAATACCACTGTTGTCAGATATGGCAAATTTGGGTCATGCGTGCGCTAGTAAAGAGAGCTTGGAGAAGTGCTTCTGATCTGACTTGATTCTTCCAGTTCTACAGCCTGTAAAGCCTGTATTTATAGTGGACTGTACTCCCTGTAAGTTCGTACCCTACGGCCGAGCCTACGGGAGCTTCAGGGTCGGGTCAGATAGATACCGTAATCAATTGGTTCCGTACTGTAATTTCAGGCAATACTCCTGACAAAGTTTTGGGATGCCTATAGTCACGTGCTTTAGGCAGACGAGTAAGAGTCATGCAAAAAGAGCGGTCAATTAAGTGGCCCAACGTCTTCCTTTAAGACCGCGAAAGATCTCTGAGACGATTAGTCTTCTCCTAGGAATTCTCATCCAATATGCCGCCAAAGACATCCTCGAGATGTGATCACAACAAACTCGTCTTTTCGTCCTCATCCTACGCCTCAAGGGCAGGCTATAAACACCCGAATTTGGCCCAAAGAATCGCTGCAACAACACCACGAGGAACTGTCAATTCTACAACGTCCCAAAAGCATTCCAACGACGGAGACCCAAAGGCATCGACGTTCCCTGCACCCCTCGTCTTACCTAGAGATGAACTCGCTTGGGACCCAACTTACCCCGCCCAAAGTCTTAGATCCTGGGGTCGGGGGACACATAGGAATAAAGTCACTCCTGAGCGACGTACGATCTATTTGGCAGGACCGCCAGGCGTAGAGCCAGGTCTGGAATATATCCAGAAATGGACACAGCCACGGATCAAAGGTGGGGTCAAGGAGAAGGCTGTCCGTTTTCCAGAAACGAAGGATGTGTTGAGCTACCTAGAGGCCTTTTATCATGGGCTGCCTGTCAAGATGCTGCCTTCACCAAATCTTTGCTTTACTATGGACGTCGACGATAAGGCATCTCCACCCAAAAAGAAAGGCGGGAAAACGAGCAAGAAAGCCATAGAAACAAAATCCCCAACGCTTTGGCTTAACATCCATACATCATCAGGCTGCATCGGGATTCGCAGCCGGGCTACTCCCAAAGGTGACTTCTCGCATCAACTTAACTTGAATGATCTCCTCGATGCGGCTATTGAAATTTTACCAGAGGATGCATACGCGTTGTTGATGCTCGTAGAGTACGACATTTACGAAGATGAGGATGACGATTTTGCCTGCGGGAGAGCTTATGGAGGATCTCGAATCGCGGTCGTGTCTGGCGCGAGGTATAATCCCATCCTGGATGCGATTCAGGGTGTGGAAAGGGATCATGCCTGGCCAGCTTCACACTGTGAGAAGTATTTAGAACGATGTTGTGAAGCGGCAAAAGATGATGTGGGTGAGAAGAGGGAAGGGGTTGAATTTGAGGAGACTATGGCTGGAGATTCGACATCCTCAAAGGCCGAAGTGATCACGCCAATGCATGCCGCGGTCTCAGCACATGTCTCTCTTCCATCTCTCGATCATGCGCTCTCCTCTGCCGCACTTTCAGGTATGTGGCTGGGCCGTATTTGTCGAACGGCGAGCCACGAACTTGGCCATTGCTTTGGCATCGATCACTGCGTGTACTATGCTTGTGCGATGCAGGGCACTGCGTCGGTGATCGAAGATGCGAGGCAACCTCCGTATCTGTGTCCTATTGACCTTGCTAAGGTCTTGAAGGCCACTGGAGCAGATCAAAAGGAGAGGTATAAAGCGTTGCTGACGTTCTGCGAGAAAAATGAGGAAGCGCATTTGTTTGCTGCTTATGGGGCTTGGATTCGTGGAAGGCTTGGGATGTAGCCATTGGGATTCTCGGACTCTCAGCTGACTGCCCCTACCGAGCTGCTGCCGAAACGACGCCGGACATCGACATGATCATGAATTCCCGAGAATTCTCCCTTCTTCCGTTGACCGGTATAAGAGTAGGCGCCGCTGAGACTGTGGGTCCTTATCCATACTACCAACCACCTCCCAATCATGAAGACCTCCATAGGGCTTATGTTGGTATTTTCAACCCTCTGAACCTCACTGGAAAGTGGACGCATCAGCTGGAACGCAGGAATACTCATACTTACTTGACCACCAACCCTGATGCAGAACCACTTCATTTCGCATTACGACTTCTCGAGGACGACTGGGGCTGTTGAATGCCATAGTAATTGCTTTTCCGCATTCGAGAAAGTTTGACAGGACTCTGTCCCTTCTCTGGCCAGCCCGGTGATTTGCTTGTCATTCTTCACGGAGGCCCTGTTCCTTATGTGCTTCAGGAACATACTGGAGATAATGATGAAGGCCAAGAGGAGAGCAGAAAATATGAGTTCGTTGGAGAATGCTACCTCCAGGGGTGCATGGAGGGTCGCGGTATCGAGGACCAGAAGGAGAAGGGGCTGCAAAAGAAGTTCTTGTCTTGGTCTAACCATTTTCAAATTTGGTGCCAATCCGATTCGTAGTAGCGAGTTTCGAAGAAGGAGTGTATCTCGGCGGTAGCAAGCTCTTCAGGGGATGAACGCCGCTGCGCCAGGGCCAGTGGCTGAAGGAGCGACGGTCTGAAGCTCTTGACTTTCGAACTTTTGAGGCCATAAGCAAATTTAAAGCACCCACTCTGAAAATTAAGACACAAAATCTTCAGATGGAGACGCGAAAGTGGGATGCTCATCCCAAAAGGTATTTCCGAAAGTGTAACAGAGGTAGTGCTTGGTGAGGTTGAAGATTTAAAAAGCCGCAGGGCGCTGAGTGGCGAAGTTGGGCCGAGCGTCTTCAAGATAACGTGATTCATGAAGAAATACTTGGAAAAGGTTGCAAAAATATACTGACCTGGATATTCATTAAATATTATAAAATAGAGAGACTTTCCCTTGTTTGAATTAAGTCTTAATATATGTTAACCAACCCTCGTAGCCCTATTTCGAATTTACCGCCCTGCTGGAAACGCTACAGGCCCCACACGTGACATTCCCACTTACACTTTTCTTTTTCGCATCCCCCGTGACGCCATCCACATATCAACTTCTCTACCGCCACTTTTATTCATCGGCCACGAAGAGATAGCCTTTCTCCTATAGTCAACTCAAATATGATACGCAGAAGGCAGAGAAGGTCTACAAATCCATGTTGAGATGTCCCTCGTCAATGAACGTCGCGATGTGAAACCTCAGAAGAAATCGGGAAAGGGATGTTGGACCTGCAAGGGTGAGTCATCAATCGCCCATTTCACATCAAATATACAGTATTCAAAGTAATAAATTCAGCGCGGAAGATTGGATGTGACCAGCAGCTTCCATTGTGCAACAATTGTACTCGTACTGGTAGATCATGTGAGGGTTACGGCCTGAAGCTCCACTGGCCCGAATCTGCGGACGGACGACGCCCGTTGTTCGAATGGGAATCAAAGTCACGGAACTTCTCGAAGTATATTGAAATTTCGCAATCCGGGGCATTCCATTTCCTAAATACTACGTATGATGACCTGCAAAGTCGCACGTCGGGTGCGTTGAGTCGGCGGAGAAGCTTTCGGATTCCGGAATGCTCGTCTACGATTGCCAGGGGTTTGAATGTTGGTTTTGATACTTCTTCCTTGATGCCTGAAGATAAGACGTTACTATCGTATTGTGAGTGCTTCCTTCCGGTTGATACAGTATCCTATCGCTCAAAGGGTTGCAGATCACGAAGTCCTCTCTCGCATGATCACCACAATCGATGACAGCCGAAACGGATTCCGAACGGTTTTAATACCAAACGCGCTTTCCGGCAAATCTCTTTCTTCTCAAAGCTTACGCGAAGCTATACTCGCACTGTCGGCATTCCATCTTCGCGGCCACGATGCATCTGTGAAGTACAAGATTCGTGCGATTCGGCTACTATCGGAATCAATCAGTCAGAGAGAGAAGGAGCTCGCTGGACAGTTTGCTACCTGTATGATGCTTTGCGTCTGCGATGTGAGTATCGTCCCTGGCATGCCGTTGAGGGATTGCTGATCTGGAGTCAGGTGTTCGACGCGGCTGACGGGAGTTGGTATAATCATCTGCGAGCGGCCAGTATCATCTGTGAGCAAGCGAAGGCGCTTCCCACAGGAGGGTATACTACTTACTTCCTCACTACATGGCTCGCATACCATCAAGTTCTAGCCGAGTTCAGTCATCCTGCCGAGCACTGGATGAAACACAAGATTATTCCTGAGCTCCCAAACCAAGCAGTTCAGAACAAAGTTGTCAGTGTCTTCTCCGCATCATCTCTCCTACCCGGGCAATCCTTACGTTAAAAACAGATTATAGGGTCACTGGGATGCTCAATGCAAGTCTTGGAATGCATATGTTGCATTAACCAACTCGCACACCTGATCGCGCAAAGCCCCTTCAATAGCCTCTCCGACGAATTCGCGTCGACCTCGAACTTCCTGCAAATGCAACTCGAAACACTGCAACAAATACCTGGTATTGTCGAAGATAGCGCCAGCGGCCGTCTCAACGAAGCTAAGATCCTAAACACGGCGGAGCTCTACCGCCTCGCTGCGCTCATCTACCTCCATCGCTCTGTGATCGGTACTCCCTCCAATTCACCAACCATGAAATATCTGGTCGCGAGGTCTCTTGACATTCTGGAAGAGTTAGGGGTGTGTACGAGTCCGTGGCCGATATTCATGACGGCTTGCGAAGTCATTGGGGATGAACAGAGAATCAGAGTCTTAAATGCCGTGGATAAGATGCAGAAAGAACGGAGGATAGGCAATGTCGAAATCATGGGAAGCATTATTGAAGCTGTTTGGAAGCAAGCTGACTTATATCCGTGTCAAGAGGGGAAGACGAGGGTTGATTGGAAACAGCTTGTTGATTTTGAGAAGCAAATCCCGTCTTTCATCTAACTTCTTCACGAGAATTTATTCTGCGGACAAGAAGTTGTTGTATAGATATTATGACACGACCTTTATGAGTACCAGGAATATCAACGTCGAATAGCACTTTCGAAAAGCAGATCGCAGGCTCTTTCCACCTTAATATTATCACTACTGAAGGTGATTGAAGGAGCCTGCGATTATTAAAATTTGATTCTCGCAATTACTGCAATCATAGCGGAAACAATGCAACAAAGTTGGACTGCCTTGGTAGTTGAATTTTAATGTTTCCCCCTTCGTTCCAAGAATAATCATTGTCAGAGGAATCTATAGACGATAACCGGTGGTTTACGCACCTGCCGGTACTGGCACCTAAGAAAATGAATACTTAGACCTTCAAGTTTACGGCAAGATGTAGCATATCACCAATCGTATCGAAGACCTGCCATGACTTCAAGGTATATCGCGGCCCAGGTTCCTACTCTTCAGAATCATTATTGAGGAGGTATCAATTGACACTTAGACTGCATGTTCGCAGCTTCGCAACATACGGAAGGGGAAATCTGAGCGAGTTCTGAATACGTATAACAATTCAGCTTCAGCGTCAGCCTCTTGTGCCTTTTACCTCAGCTTCACCTCACCTTCATCTCAGGAACCTGAGGAACTGCTCGTCTCTATGCCTTATTTAAATCGAATCGTCTTTGCCCAGAATGTCGAGTTGAAAGATAATAATCCCACAAAATTGAGCAACTATCCACCCAACTCACGGACTTCGCCATGACAATCCCCTCGAGCCTCACACAGGAACAAGAGGCCTCCCTCCCATCCCTCCTCGCTTCCGCAGCTACCCGGACCCGCGAATTCATCACTCCCAAACCGCCAGAACTCACCATAATCCGCCCAGGAGAATTCTGTCTTTTCCCGATATTCGCTGATGACCTAAATCTTGACACCATAACCTTGATCTCCAAAGTCCTCAAAGGGGGTCCGGACCCTCATCGCGTGGAGTATCTAAGCCGCTGCAGCAAAGAAGCACTTCTCTGTAACATCAACCGTGGCGATGCATGTGCTCTCAAACGCGCTACTACGTACAGTTGTCTTCCCGTCTACTTGCTGGGAAGGGAGATGCCAGAAAGAGGAATTGTGGTTAGTGATTTCGGACGTACATTAAGGCAGTTGTGGAATAGAAAGAAGAATGATGGGCAGCCCGAGAATGTGATTTATTATTTTCCGAGGATGGTGGAGGTTGAGCCGGACGAGGACGCGAATCGGGCGTTCCATTTTGATGATTTGGCGCAGGCCTTGATGAATAGGTTTAAGAAAACTCGCCGAGTTGAAGATTTTGAAGAGGCGAGGATGGCATTCGAGAAGGCGGTGGCATGTAGACATAACGCTACGCCGGCGTTTTGGAGTGGATTGGGACAGCTGTATTAGAGAGAGCGAAATTTGAGAAGCTGAAGGAGGCCGAGGCTTTTCATGGGAGTATTGAGATGTTCAGGAGCGCACTCGAGAGCATTACGGCGCAGTTCAAATGATCAGTAGCGTACATTTATTACCAGCTTAGTCATGCGCGTACGAATCGGTATCTCGCAAGCAAAGATCAAGAGGACTGGGAGAGGGTGGGGGGAAGTTTTGATGAAAGTGTGGCTCGACTTGTACCTCATTCTCCAAGCCACCAGTCTATTTCCTACGGCGCAGGAAGAGTGTATTCAAATATCTCAGGACAATACGGGCGGTTGGAAGACAGCCAAAAGGCTGAGAAGTATTACAGAATTGTGTTGGGGTCGGGGCCTGGAAATCCAACAGCATGGCATCGTTTGCTGAGGAACTGCGATACCGAGTAAGTTGCTCTGGCTCGCGAAGGGATCTTGAAGAGTCAATCGAGCTGTTGGGGAAAGTAGTCAGGGCTTCATCACCGACCGATACTGACCTTCCATTCAGGCTTGAGAGACAATGTGTTGCCCATGCGGACTGATTTCTCCTTCTTGGAAATACTGAGGATATTGATCAAGCAATATCTTTGCTCTAGAAATGTCTCGACGTGCCGGCTCTCAAAGAGAGCGAGGGATGGGAGTATCTGGAGAAATGAGCCATTTTCTCTTGACGTGACACGAGACTTCGGAGACATTGAAGATCTCCAGAATGCTGATTTTGAAGGCCTTCAGCCTAGTGACAAGGCAGCCTGCTTTCGAGTTGCTGGGAAGATCTAAGTTTAAAAAATAGTAATAACAGACATTGTTCCAAAAAGACAACCCACACGTACGCAATGGAAGTCCCCAAAAAATAATAAGCCGTTGGTGGGCACCAATTTCCCACCATTCTATATTTGGAACTCCTTGGGAATCGCCCGACGATTTCATATCTCGCCTCAGGCTGCAACTTGGTTCTTCATGGGTGTGAATGTCGATCCTCCGGCGCTAGTGTGGCACGGATCATCTTTCCCCATCAACTCAGGCTGGAACCAGCGGACCATTCCTTTCTTGTCCGCAGAGTTCTCATTGCGCACAGCACGCGACACCAGATTTTGGTGGAGAAACGTTCCTGATGTCGAACCCCAATTCTTCCGAGGGTGCCCAGCCAGTCTCTTCCGACGCGCAGTGGGCCAATCACTCAACCTACCAGCCGGTGCCGGCACAACCACAACCACAACCCCAGCTTTCCAGCTGTCGAGTCTGCGATAGATGCATGCTGTTGGTGTTCCCGAATGTTTCCCGAGATTAAAATAGGTTAGCTAACATGACTCAGGAAGAAAATCAAATGTACGCCTGTATGACTTGGAATAAGATCTCTTCTCCATCCCTAACTCAACAAAATACAGGCAATCTACAGCGGCCAGCATGCTCTCGCTGTGTTGAGGAAGGCACGCACTGCGTTTACTCTTCTCTGAAAAGAAAGCCGGGCCCTGCCAAAGGTTCCCGCCGGAAAAGATCGACTGCCATAGCCGCTCAATCGATTGCTGGTCAGTGGACGGTTTCGTATTGGTCGTTAGCTTTGCTAATCAGGCCCGCACTAAAGCGTCACGACAAGAGCCTCAATTATCAGCCAGTACTACATCACGTGATGCACAACAACCCTTCACTTCACATGAAGACTTGCTCTCGCAACCCATCTTTACCGAATTGACCGCGCCGTTCTCGGCTGTAACAGAGGCGTCATATCATTCTGCCGAAGCAAGCACTTCTCTAGGTCAGGGAAGTAATAATCGAAGCCCAATAGATCCACAACTTCCACCCAACCAGGAACTTCAACTGTATGTAAATCTACCAAGCTCGTAAATATGATAAATGTCTGTAGCTTAACTCGCGTGCGAGCAGGCTCGATGGTTTCTTCACATACATTCACCCATCAATACCCTTGCTCCGAAGACGCTCGTTCCTACAGCGATATGAGCATGGATTCATCAACCGTAATCTACTTCTGACAATACTTGGAATCTCTGCAAAGATTCAAGGGCTCACAAGCGTCTGGGCCAACCCTAGCTTGGACAACTGTTTGGGATTTCTGTTAGCGTCGACCAAAATCGCTGACGAAGAAATTTCAAACGGCTTGATGTCCCTGGATAACTTTCAACAAGCATGCTTACTCGCATTCTATGAGTTTCACCAATATCCGGGGCAAAACGCGTGGCTAAGGGTTGGCCAGCTCACGCGTAAGGCATATCAGTGTGGGCTGCACCAGCTTGATAATCGAGATCAATGTCCACTTTTCGATATCGGTCCCATGAGCGATGATGAAATTGAGGAATGGAGGAGTCTTTGGTGGTGCATTTACTGCCTAGATTCATATTGCAACATTACAGCAGCAACCCCCTTCGTGGTTGAACTTGACAGTGTCAAAACGGGGCTAGTACAGAATACCCGACCAGCGGATAGGCAATTCGTCTCTGAGGCCGCGATCTTTCTGCCCGCTGAGACAGAGCTGCTCTGGAAGACCAGCCAGGAAATCACTTCTCGCGGTGGCGATTTCAACTTCAACATACACATAGTGACGACAACCATACTTAGGGGAGCCGCAAGGCTTTCCCGACTCTGGAAACAAAACCCTTCTGAACGCTTACGATCGCGCTTTGAAGCTCTTGAACACGATCTCTCTGCCTTTCGACTGTCGCTGCCTACGCGTTATTTCAATTTGGCCCGTAATGTCTTGCTTAATGAATCAAGTTCTGAGCATCATGCTCGACTCATTTGTATTCTTCACCTGCATGCTTCTCGTATTTTGTTAGCATTTCCTGTACATCTGCACGAGAACGAGAAAGAATGGTTGGATCGTTGGCGGAGAACCCTTGAATATTGTGAAGACGTTGTGTTAGTCGTCAGGGAATGGAACGCACAGCAGTGCCTATCAGTCGATCCAGCGGTCTGCTTCATTATCGCGGGGTTCCTCATGATAATACATTTGCATTCTCAGGACGTGGCGAACTCTGAATCAGAACTTCAAGCAAGGCTTCGAACTCACAAAGATCTGCTTCTGCTCTTCCTTGAGCAGTTTGCAACCATTTGGCATTCACCGCGCTTCCTCATAAGTAAGCAATCGCGACCTAGGAGTGAAGGGTGCAGCTATCTAACTTGATATTTTAGCTTCATTCAAAAAGCTGTCGGAGCGTCTTTCCGGTCCACTTACAAACGCCGACATCGACGAGGTGTTGAGACGGATGCAAGGAGCACTACATCCAAGTTGGGTCAGGTTTCTAGCTCTGACACCTGACGTTTTTAGTCCGCCAATCCAACAAGATTTCAACCCTAATTCTTTCCCCGAGGCGGACTTCACAGATTGGGAGTTTTGGGCGAATCTCTCAAGTACGGGTTCGATGTCGCAAGGTTTCTAACTATGTGTATATATATATATATATATATATTGGCAGGAAAAATGGGTATTAATGAGCCATGATCAGGACACGTGTTTACTGTGCCTTGTGAGAAAAGGAGATAAGCAGAAGTGTGAGCTGCGGTTCTTGTAACGTGGCCAAGACTTCTGAAACAGAAAGGGAATCAGAGGATTAGCTAGCTTTCTTGGGAACCCCTGCCTGTTTTTGATGTCCGTGGAATGCTTCTACAGTTCGAGGCGCCTAATGAAAATCCCACTTCTGCACTACTCTACATACCAAAGGGCTGTGACCTGCATTAGTTTCTCCACATGTAAACTCTAGGACGATACAGTAATAGAGTCAATTTCGAATTCTCCGAACTCCGTGGGTGCTTAGTCTCAGTCGTTTCCATGTCTGGGGGACAATATTTCGCGCATTAAGCTACTAAATTGGTATCCGCTTCTTCTCATTCCCGCTTACAAATCCTCTCATTGCAATTTTCAATACAGTCTCCAGCCCAGTCTTCCTTCTCTAACCCACAAACCGCTTCCTTAACTTGCTCAAAGCATTTCCGTAATTTGTCATACTTGGCGCGGATTTCCTCTAGCTCCTGTTCGAGCGTACGGATATAGCACGCCTGCCGCTGGCGAAAGTTTCTTTGCGAGGCACGGTTCTGGGCTCGTCGCTAAGGTTGAAAGTCAGAATACCCTAGGTAGAGAATGGCAGAGGGAAGTTTTGCGCACCTTTTCATTTGGGCGTGGACGCGCTTCGCACAAACTGAGGCTTGACAGCGCAGGAGACTCATTCGACAGCGCGGGAGACCCGCTTGACAGCGCAGGAGATGCGCTTGACAGCGCGGGAGATGTGCTTGACAGCGCGGGAGACTCGTTTGACAGCTCTATACCTGCCAAGGTACTGATGTTTGGATTAAATGATTGAGTGTTCGCTGGTGTCGATATCATATGCTGGTACATAGCCGTGTCGTCATTACACGCCCAATCTGTGAATCCCTCACAAGAATCAAGACCCACTTCATATTGCAGCCGAGTAATTGCGTTCAAATCGATAGGGTCCCACCGATGCTCCATGTCTCTATCTAATACACCCCTTGACGGTAACTGGTAAACAAATTTATAGGGCACGAAGAAAATTTGGTATGTGCTTCTGTATCCAGATCTGTAGGAGGGGACAAAGACAGAGAAAGATGTGATGATTCTCGTCGTTGAATCTGACATTTTCCCCTTTATCTAAAACATATTGAGGCGGACCAGCTAAGATGACGTCGGCGAGAGACGGGAGCCACACTGGTACCACCGAAATGGCGCCTTACATTTACATGTAGTTAGCTGTTGCCGAGGAGCTATCCATTTACAGAAAAGCTTCCATCGTTCATCACTGTATAATGACTGCTATTAATGCGAGGTCGGCTTCTGGCTCGTGGATTGAAAAAGCCTCCAAGGAACAGGAAATGTCCCATGCTCCGGTCGGCCCGTTTTAAGTCTGATCACCGGTTGGTCCCAGAAACCAACTGCCGGCATTGTGATGGGGCCGTATGCAGAGCCGACAAATTGGTCTATATCCTATGGAATGTGTCTTCCACAAGGTTAGTAACGAGCTGATAGTTATCATGCCACCAATTCGGTTGCAGGGGAGACCAAAGGTGCTCCATAATAATGCATTAGATGCGTGTATGGTCCCGGAGGATCTACCGGTAGATCCTCTGAACAAGACACTGCGTGGTCCTACTTCGTGTGGAGGATGAAATTACTCCGATTGGCTCGGATTATTAGTATCCACTTTTTTCTTCTGCTGATTCATCTAGTGCGCGTGAGTAGTGATTAAGCGAATTTCAGCGAAAATAACAACCCAACGGAGTAACCGACATATGGATAATTGCGCCAAGTATTTTCCTACTCCTCCGAGTATGCTATGTAATGCTAGTAAGCGGATGCCAAGGAGCAACCTACTTCCGAGAGTAGCCATCAATGGAATGAGAGCAGGGTTGATAGAGATGTCTCTTGAACCGTCATCTGGTAACAGGTGATCCTGAAATCAAACCTTCCACCACCGACATGATGGGCTTCCGGAAACGTCGGTTCTCATTGTTGGTTTAGAGAACTGGCAGGGGTAATCGGAGGATTGTGACGTCTGTAGGGCATGTAATAACTCCCTCTCAGTTGGTCTACACCGCTCGTTTCGTCGAAAGCACAAAAAGGGTCTCTTATGCCACTTTCATACATTCCAAAATCTCTGTGAATCCCTCCCGCCCCTTTACTGTTCGTCCCTTTTGTCTGGGAGATATCCAACCGTCCTCTTTCTTCACTCCCTCAGCTACATCAACATGTCCGACCTCCTGCGCGAAAGCCCGGTAGGGCAGCTTATTCGTTATTTTACTAAAGACAAGGTTTTCAAATATCTTGAAGAGAAGGAAGGATTTCAGTGCCCCTATAGCTACGCTCGTTATGATGCTCCAGAAGCGGCATCCTCTCCAAACTCTGGTTTATCCACCTCGGACACTCTACCTGTGGCAGATATCAATGAGAAACCTGAAGAAGTCCCAGGCCCCGAATCGGAAACTGCTCCTCCCTTAGGGAATGAGAAATCAGAAGAAGTCCTAGGCCCTGAATTGGAAACTGCTCCGCCCCTAGGGCTTCAAACTACAGACACGGTATCAGACTCTTCCTCATCGATGGTGATCGAGGAAGCACGGCAAACCTCCCATACATCAGAAGTTTTGTCCAGAATAACAAGCCGTGTTGATCTTGAGAAGGTCACCACTCGTCGGGATTTAGAGAGGGCATACACAGAAGCGACAATGCGATCGCAAGTTAAGACAGCGCCTGCTCAGCCCATCACACCAGAGAAGACAGTAGACGGGACGATTCTAGTAGACTGGTATGACACCAATGATCAGGAAAATCCACAGAATTGGTCGTTTGGAAAGAAGTGTGTAGTAGCATTAATGATCTAGTAAGTGATAATGAAGGTATATCGATGAAATATAGCTAACGACTCTTAGCTTATATACTCTGGCCGTGTACTTGGGGTCAGCAATCTATACCCCTAGCGAACCTTACATTGAAAAGACGTTCGGTGTTTCTCCAACTGCTGCATCTCTTGGCCTTTCCCTCTATGTCCTAGGATGTAAGTAACATCGGACTTTGAAGGATGCCGCTAGCTAACCTTATGACTCAGATGGTATTGGGCCCCTTCTCTTTGCTCCACTATCAGAAATCCCAGTGATTGGGCGTAACCCAACCTATATTGCGACTTTCGGCATCTTTGTGATTCTATGCGTCCCGACCGCGCTTGTCGACAATTTCGCTGGTCTTCTCGTTCTCCGCTTCCTACAAGGATTCTTTGGATCACCCTGCCTTGCCACAGGCGGAGCCTCAATCAGCGATATTTTTTCTCTTCTGAAGATGCCCTATGGACTCTCACTTTGGGCTGCATTCGCAACCTGTGGTCCTGCATTAGGCCCTATCATTTCTGGTTTCTCTGTCCCAGCAGAGAACTGGCGATGGTCGCTATGGGAAATCCTCTGGCTTGCTGGGCCTGTCTTCCTTGCCATGATCTTCCTTCTCCCTGAGACTTCTTCTTCTAACATCCTCATCCGCCGCGCTGCTCGTCTCCGAAAGCTCACCGGAAACCCAAATTTGAAGTCCCAGGGTGAAATCGACCAATCTAAACTCAAAGTATCGAAGATATTGTACGAATCACTCTATAGGCCTATGCAGATCATGATCCTTGACCCAGCAGTAAGTTGTCAGGCACTAAAAAAGAATTGCCTTATACTAAGATAGTGTAGGTCCTCTTCACTGGTGTTTATACTTCCCTCGTTTACGGAATCTACTACTCCTTCTTTGAGGCCTTTCCCATTGTCTATGTAGGCGATTACGGCTTTAATCTAGGCGAAATGGGCCTGACCTTCCTCTCCATCTCAGTCTCAGTCGCCATAGCAATCCCCTCCTATTGGGCTTATCTATACTACGTCGTTGAACCTGAGATCATAAACAAGGGTCTCACTGCACCCGAACGCCGCTTGATTCCCGCACTCTTCGCCTCGTTCTTGCTTCCAATTGGGTTGTTCATGTTCGGCTGGACAGCTAGAGCATCAGTCCACTGGATGGTTTCCATAATCGGAATTGGAATCTACTCGTATGGCGTGTTCATCCTGCTCCAGTGTGTATTTGTCTACATCCCGATGTCGTACCCGCAGTACACAGCCTCTCTGTACGCAGGGAACGACTTTGTAAGGTCGGCGCTTGCTTCAGGATCAATCCTCTTCGCACGACCCTTATACCTTAATTTAGGGATCGGCCCTGGCATGAGTTTGCTTGCTGGGCTGACTTGTGGCTGTGTTGTCGGCATATTCGTTTTATATTACTTTGGAGCGAAGTTGCGTGCGAGGAGCAAGTTCGCTGCTAAGTAATAAGAGAGAACCACAGATGAGTTTCAAATTAGAGAGTGAAATGTAGAATATAATGAGGACCGATTGGTCTTGGGATAGTGGAGTTATTTACCGGCCTGGTTAGCCAGTTCTTGATACCTTCCACGCATGCCGATTCTTTCTTAAAATTAATGTCGTTGGACTGGATGGCTATAGCGCTAGATTGTTTGTATAACTAGATTGTTTGTATAACTAGATTGTTTGTATAACTAGATTGTTTGTATAACTAGATTGTTTTTAGAACTAGATTTTTTTAGAACTAGAGAACTAGACTGTTTTTAAAAGGAGACTGCTTATGGGATTGTTTCCAGTACAATATCAGGCCGCGGGAGCCTCCCTGGACGGTGTATTATATCGAAGCTGCAGTGGTTTGCTCTCGAATTTATTATCTCAATTTGGGTCAGCGTTCAATTGCAAGAAAGAAAGAATGATGTCTCACTTTCTACGGGACCTGCCCGATGATATGACTTTGGGCATAAAATTTTTTGTTTTGTGTTGCAGGTCGACGGATCGAAATCCATCCATTTTAAAATAGGAGCATTTGCAGCAGCCGCATTAGCCCATTCGTGTAGGGAAATGCTGCGCTGCAATTCTAGAAGTTTCTTGAGGCACCAGCCAATTGAATGGCAACAGAGCTAGCTGTTCGATTTTGGGAATTCTTGATCCAAGCGATACACAGTCCCCACCTGTCAGATCCATTACGCTATTCTATCTGCTAAATGCAAAGAAATCATTTCCAAATACGTCCGTCTCTTTCCCATTTTCCAGACCTTGTGTATAAGATGTGACTCGTAGGCCATCAAAGCCAAAATATAAGGACCTAGCAATACCAGGCCAGCTCGTTCAACCTTTAGTGGAGAGTGTAGCGATGCTGGAGTGCTAGTAGGCGAGAGTGGGGAAAGCGCCCAGTCTGTTGAGAACGACGTGTAATCTCCCTCGTCAGAGTACTCAAAGGTCCCTTACTAGTATTTATAGAGCTGTGCTCGAAAATGCCATAGTTCTCATCCAATGAGTCCCCAGAAGCGACCTTGAAGAGCGAAGGCGAGCACTGGACACCCAGCACGGGAGCGTATTGTTTGCTACCATAAAGTTTGCGAGCAAGATTGACATACACATCCCCCAAAAATCAACCCCCCAATGACCAACGTTAGCTTAAGATCTCGAATCTAGCTGATGTCCGACGCAAACCTACATATTGTAGACCTCTTGCTCTTAGGACTTCTAAGTTACATCAGTCCCATTTTTTCTCATCTACCTTGCCTCCATTAGCGCGGTGGCCTAAATTGCCTAAACTGGCCGCGCTAGATCTGTGAACTTTGGTCCAAATTCGTTTAGAGTTGATACAATCTTGTTTTTATAACTACTTTATTATTTTCGACCTTGCCTTAGCCAATACCGAATGTAGTAACACACTATGAACTTCTAAATATATTTATTGCTAAAATCACCTTTTCCATTTTTAGTTATATATCCTTGGTGACAAGATAGAAGGGGGATTTCTCTACACAATATCTACTTTGCTTAAAAAGCTGGACATTAGAGAAACGGCTAAATGTCTTGAGTAGTTATATATAGTGATATTTATAAGCCTTGTATAAAAGCATTATCAAAGTTCCTCTTGCCTTAATCCTCTAAATTCCTAGAACCAGTTGTGAATTTGTAAGACAAGTTTGTTTAGTACATCGTCTTTACTCTGCAACTTCTCGCGTATAGAGAGCTTGCTATTACAGATGACTAGATTGTAGGCTTCGCAGGAATAAGGCTAACAGTGTGACGACCCTGGCCCTGGCCTTCGCGTACGATATCAACCTCCTCCTCCTTTCGGTCTCGGCCTCTCCTTCTCTAGGTTAGCATCTCTATCAGACGTTAGGTAAATCCCTTTCCGAGACCAGATATAGATTTATCGCACGCTCAAGGCTTTAAAGGTCGCTTGCGAGATTGACAAAGACCTTGCGATTGAGGCCAAATCAAGACAGCCCTAGCCCTCTCTAATCCCTAGCCTCTCTAATGTTTTTCCCCGCCGCGGGGGTAAACCTAACCTTCTCTCGCCTGCCTAGCATGGCTTAGCAGAGTCCCTGTACATAAGCTCGAGCTCCTCGCAAAGTTCTCCTTCTTCTTCTTCTCTCCTTAACTTAATTTTCTCTTGTCTTAATGCAAATACTATTATACTCTTCTTGAAGCCTCTGTGTAGTGCCGTAACACAGGTTTACCCATGCATTTTGTACGTACGGTCACAATTCTATTTCTCTCATATATGTACTTCAGCTTTATTTTTTAGCTTAGAAATTATATATTTATATATAAAAGTAAAAAAACGGTTTTACTTTTGTAAAACCATTTTCTTTTTTAGTAATCGAATATCATACCTACTAGGATCCTTGGACGAGAGACCCCTCGGCCTTGCCCCTGCGGCACCCTTACAGAAACACAGCCTCTTAGCAATGGACCTCCAAATTGCAACTCAATCATCTTCCTATCGTCGCAAACAAATATTTCACCAAATGACATGACCTCTCGTCTGTCCCGATGTCTGTCGGCTTAGCGCGTAAGCGGCGACTTGTCGAAGGAATACCGCGCCCTTATTCCCAACTCTACGTACTCGAAACTTCTTTTTCTTGCGCGTAAAGCGCCTCGAGCTCGGCGATTCATAGTATGCGGAGGTGGTTGCATGGTAGCAGGCGACTGCACAATGCCAGAAAACAATCGATACGTCTTAGAAGACGATCAAGAAATATCAGCCGAGTTTGAGGGAGGAGGAAGTTAATTTAGGTGCTGTGCAAGAAGGAGAATGTTATTAGGTTAAAGGAAGATTTGATGGTGCAGATATGTGTTGATTAGAATCTATAGATAGGTATTGAGATGACTGACGATAATCCAGGGCCGCGACGAGGATTGATAGCCAGAAAAACAACCAACAGACTCTGGCCGGAAGAGTACGAAGTCGTATTTCGGGTGTACGCAGAGGAGCCAAATTCCAGGTGGCATGGAACAAGGTGACGAGGAGAACATGGATAGCCGGGACGAAAGGTGGAGGACTCTACAATCAACAGCTGGACGGCATATAATAATGCCCAAATTGGTGACATTGCCAGGAGGATGGAGAAGATAATGGAGGGACACGAGCTCTGGATCATTATGCATAGTCCATTAATGACTTCTCTTGAGACCAAAGCGAATTTCTAGTCATAGGATAGAATAGGTTCGTTACAGCCGGTGAGAGCTTACCACTACAGAAGACAACTATCGAAAAACTACCTCAAGAAAAGATATTAGGAGACATTAGAAGGGAGAAAGGAAAACTGGTGAGTACAAAATAATCATAAATTCATTATTAGTAAAATCAATGAGTTGATATCCTCGCTATTGCAAATCTAGCTAGAGGAACGTTCTCTCACCCCCATTTCATAAACGTTGCCCAATAATCTGCTTCAGTAGGTTTTAACACCCCAACTAGTTCAAAAAGTCAGCTTCTCAGTCATAATCTTCCAGCATCAAGAAAAATGAAGGAAGTGTCACTCACGCATTCGCCTCCTGCTTCGGTTAAGCGTAAAAATCAATCCCCGCAGAGATGAACTGCACATAATCATTCGGGCTCGTCCCACTAAACTGCACGCCCAGGCTAATTGCCGTCCCCCACAGCACCTGATGGTTATTCGGCACGGACTCTCTGACAAACTGCAAGTTGCCCTGCAGGTTCAAGTCATCGTATTCGGCAATCTTCGTCTCGCCATCATACACATGAAAATTGGTGATTTTGGCGCCAGAGCCAGTAGAGAAGCGGATCATTGCGGACTCTGCTTTCAATCGAACGCCGTCGACAATCACTGGAGTGGGAATCACGAAGTGTACCCACCCAAAAGTGCCCTCGTTGGAGGGGCGGACGGTCGTAAAGAAGCCTTGGCGTAGGGCAGACCAAGAGGCAGATTCGAGCTCGATGCCGAGGCCGTGGGTCCAAGCTGCTTGTTTGATGACTGACATGGTGAAAATTGAGGACAGATAGGAGAAAATAGTTGTAGGCCGAGTTGAATTAAGGGAAGACAAGTTTGTTGTTGAGGATATGATGAGGAAAAGTATGCGTGATTGAACCTGGTGGTTGGCCTTTCTTATATGCCCGCATGCCAGAGATCTGAACTCAGCTCGGGTGAATTGTTAGCATGAAAGCCTTGGCATGCATGAGCACTACATGACTGCTTGCAAATGTATGGCTATTGGACTTCTAATTAAGGCCGCATTCACGAGAATACAGGCTCATTTGTCGACCCCGACAGATAGACACTGGGTATCTGGAGACCATGAACCTCTCGCCAAGTCGACAGAGTGTAGAAAGGCGGGAAATGCTCCGTCTGCATAATGACTCTTAAGTTAAGTCCTCTAGCCATTGAGTCATCACTTGAGCTCACAAGTTGAAAACTTTGTTACTTTAAGCATAATTCCTGGTTTCGTTACAGAACAGGCTTTAGGACAAGCACAAATTTGATCCACTGCAGTAAGGTACACTGAATTTTATTGTTACTTGAAATGCAGGCATAATGAGAATGACTAAGTTGCTGGTATAGTAGCATCCTGGACCACCACATCCACAACTTGAAGCATAGAAGCTTCGCCCCAGGATCTCGAATGGACCATTCAACGGAATATCTTAGCCTCTCAGCTGATCAAGAGATTTTTAACCATGGGTGTGAGCCATAATCTGCAGCTCTATCCTCATCGGTCGCTTCGGTTATGCCACAAGGTTAAGATTTGTCTCTTCCATATACATTAAACAGCGGTGAAGCTATTGCGCACTGTCTTTTGTGTAACTGTAGCAACGCCATGGCTTTCAGCACTTCGCTGCCTAGAGCTTCGTGGTTGGAAATTGTAGTAATATTGGTTAATCGCCTCTTTACGCCAAGCATTATTGCAGCCGAGCTGAACTGAGACTCGTATTCATCAGCTTCCAATTTGGAGCAGTAAACTCATAAAGATTGGTCAAGCCGTGAGTCGTATGCACTTTTCTTATGCAATCGATCGGACAAATCATACATTACTATAAGTCGCAAATGGTTTAACGAACCTATGAGTGCAAGCAAATTCTGAAGCCAATAGATGAACAAGCGGGAAGCCACATCCTTAAAAAAAAACCAACCAAACGAATTGATCTGAGGTGGCTATTCCTTGCTCAGAGGGTATTTCCAAATGGAGTACTTTGGACGGGGAGTTTTAGAGGGGTTAATTAGCTATGGCAAAGAGGGGGAAATAAAGCGGCATGAAACTATGGCCCGTATTGATCAGGTAACAGGCATATCATGTAATGGGCAATGGTCGAAATCGGGATCAGGGTTAGGATGGGTTTTGGGGAAGTTAAGGTATAGTTTCCATCCGAAATTGTTTAAAAGCCAGGCTACACTTGTAACAGCTACAGATAGCTGGAGGACAACAGGAGGGATCACAGTCTATCAGAGAAGTAGCAGTAGGGGAAGTGAGACAATAGTAGTTGTATCCGTAGTAGTCGAAAATGGGTTCTGTAGTACTTGTACGCTCTTGAGTCATGAAACTCAAGCTTAGCCTCCCCAACTCTATGGATTACTGAGCTTGTGCATATATCTAGCTCGTAGTCAAGCTTACGGACAGTTTACGGTCCGTCCTCCGCTCTTACAGCCGTTTATGACCTGATCTTATACCGCATTAATTAGCACATAAGATAATATCTTAACTATTTTTTGGCAGCTTTTTATTGAATAGAATTGTATCTTATCTGAGTGTAATATCTTATGTAAATTCATAAAATTCAGAACATTAGGCCATATATATTTAGCGACTTGAAGCCTGAAGTACCCTGAAATTCAGGTTTAACGTGTCAATTAAGATCATATCTTATATGAATTGGTAGTCAAGCTTCAACTAGGACTATATCTTATCTAGCTAGTATCTTATCAAACCCGTATTATGTTATGTGCCAATTAGTACGGTAGCCGTATTACCATTCCTTCAGGTCTTCCTTTAGACCATTGCGCTTGCTATGCCAGCAATAGTCTGTCAATGACTTTTCTTAAGACCAAAGCGAATTTCTAGTCATAGAATAGAATAGGTTCGTATACAGCCGGGTGAGAGCTCACGACTACAGAAGACAACTATCGAAAAACTACCTCAAGGAAAGATATTAGGAGACATGAAAAGCGTTGCGGAGTACTCGGCAGCGCGACTCCATATCCAGTCTCCAATGGGGATTTAATTAAGAGCTGACAGACTGATCTTACCCCTTGGACAGAGGAGATGAATCTCTGGCCTTGTGGGCCTGTCGTACACGTAATCAGGTGATATTCGCCAGAACTGTCACACTAGGGGTCATATAATCTCGGGAAATTCCATGGTCACATATCAAACTAGAGTATAATAGACTTTATAATAAGTCATTACTTTACTATGATTTACAAATTCTTCTAATTAAAATATTGCAATTGCCTTGAAATTAGTGTAGATTTGTCTACTCTAGCCATACGGAGAACCCCGTCAAAAGTCAAACTACAGGGTATTCGAAGAAATTACGGGGTATTTAAAGCCCATTACCAAGCGAGGCCTATACAGCCCAGTAAACTGTGCTAGGACCTTCAGCGATTTAGGGTGATCTTCTTAAAGGGATTGGGATAGCCTGCGCTCAGACTCGACGGAGGCCCAATCATCTTCAGGGACTCTACAGGTAACCTAGCCTGTAATTACAGCGTATTACAGGGCATATTGCGACATTAGAGGTCATAATACCCTGTAGTTGCAAAAACTTTTGACCGGTTCTCCGTAGTTTTGTAATAGTCTGGGTTAAAAACATAAGATTTTAACCGAGAGGAGATTTGAGGCGGGAATTCAGTTAAGCGCGGTACCATAACCAGCTTCTCGTGCGGTTAAAAAGTCTCAGAAGAGCGTTTAAGAAGTAAATAGATCGTGCTTATTTCCATTAATTGCTTACATATGAAATGGACACTCTTACTCACCAGGCAAGCTTTCAGTATGCTCAGGCTAGTGGGTCAGGCCCGGTTGGCTTTGGGTGAACCGGCGTTTAAGAGGTCCTTAGGCAGAAATTACATGTTCGGGTAGGCTATAATTAGCAGCATCAGAAGTTCTGCGTTTCATGTCCGTGTGATGCAATTATGATTGGGTGTGATAGTTGTTTCGGGCCAATATCACAGCTCCTTAATGCCGTGTTCTCTTTGTTCCTATCTAATTAGCGGACTAAGTGCTAGCTGCTATTTACATCGAAGGTGCTCAACCCTTTACTATGTATCTCAGAGCAACTGGCTATCGAGCATGTGCCGAGCAGCTCGGCGCCTCGAACATTTCAGCTCCGTGTCCACTTGAGTGGCCGATGATACAATACCGTAGTACTTGCTCTATAAGATACGTTTTAATAAGTAGAAATCTTACTTTTATCGAATTTGGGCCGCTGCTTATAACTTTGCAGACCATTTGTCATATTGAGCAATTAATAGGGTAGGTCTAATTCCAGATTTTATCATTTCACGGCTCGGAGAACGATTTGAGCAGAATCGCGCGTTCTGAAACCGCACTAGTCAAGGGGGAAAGATCATGGCGTAACAGCGCTTAAATTATGTCTTCTGAGTTTCAGTCTTATCTGCCTATGACTGGCTAAGAGTATGCGCCTGGATAACAGCGCTGAGAGCTATGCATATGGAGTCAATTTTGATCACCAGCGAGCAGTATTCTTTATCTACCTCTTTTTATTAATATTTGAACTCGACATTTATCATCTCAATTCATCCGATATAATTGAGCATTTTAATTTCTCTCTACAATCTTTCTGTCTATCTTCCTTCCCGGATTCAGCATGGCTGAGGTGATCGGCATCAGCTCTGGGATCATAACCTTAGTGTCTCTTACCCTTGAGTCGAGCACTGCTCTTTACCGGACTGTCAAGAGCCTTCAAAACAAGGAAAGGGCAGTTCGTGAGCTTCGAGACGAGCTGAAAGATCTAGACGGAGTATTGAGAACGCTCCAAGAATCAATCGGTAATGCGGCCGTCGAAATCGAGGCCCTTGAGCGGCCTCTTAATCGATGTTGCAACGCTTGCAAGGATTTCAATGCATTGGTCAAGAAATGTACAGAGCATTCCACAGATCAGCGGACCAGCATCAGGGACTGGTGGAAGTTGCGGTATATGGGAGAAGATATTGCTGGGTTCAAGAATATGCTGGCAGGATACAAATCTACCATCACCATTGCACTTGCATATGCCAACATGTGCGTTCTATGTACTCTTTTTCGAATGACACTGACTCTCTTATCATAGCCGGACAACCAAGACCACGAATGATGTTCTCGACGAATATAAAGAACTTATTGAGAATACAAAATACGACCTCGAAGCTCATTTGCAAGAAATTAAAAATAAGCTACAATCCACCGTCACTCGAGGTCAGCCGATTTCTGAGATCGACACAGCCGAGCAACAAAGGATGGAAGAGGAGAGGGACAGCACTCAACAGTGTCTCAAGATTTGTTCACAGGTATCTGCTCAAATAGAGCAAGCACAGCCTACTTCGCTGAGAGCCATGGCATCGCCCCCAATTATCTCCAATCCAGCCTCCTCGTTGGCAGAGCCCAGCCTGCCCTGGTTGATCACCGCAGAAGCCTTCAATTCAGCACAAAAGGATTTCGTCAGTTCCAAACTGCGGCTACAACAGTATCTCCATAGAATCAATAGCCAGCTTCAAACCACACAAAATCGTTTTCCTCCACCACAGGCCGAACAAACGGGAGAGCACCGGAATTTAGAGGAAGAGGTCCACAGCATTGAAGAATCTTTGTCTATCTGCGACCTAGCGGCCAACCGGGAAAATGAAGTCCGGATGAACTTCTTCGAGGATATCACTATAGGTGAAGGTGGTCAGCAAGTCATTGTGTGCACCCTAAAGGATCTTATCTCGGCTAAGCGGGTTACGGCGGGTTCCGGGTCGACACAACTGCTAGGACAAATGTCTGACACGTCTCTTCAGCATTTCTCGCAAGGGCACCATCATTCGACTGGTAAGGAAGGTAAATAGGTCCTGGTTGGTTTGGATCATCTAGGAAGGAGTTAGTTTTAGAATCACATAAGCGATGCTCAGAGAGTGATACTACTGTTTACAACACATGAACGGTGAGCTCTGGTTAGTTCTGTGATAGAAGCGTGGCCCAGAGATGAGGGCAATCCAGAGTCAGATTATGGAATAATTGCCGCCAGAAATCAAATTACCTTTATCCAATATGATCACAGGAGTGCCTAGAAACTATAAGAATAAGTTGGCCCATATCCCTAGCTCTCAGAGCCTTTGGACGAAGCAATAGCAAACAAAACAACCCTCCAACCCAGCCTCTATCCGCAGCTATCTTCCTTTCCACTGCCAGATTCAGCACAATGCATATAGCATTGAAGAACTCACATGATCTCCACCTGTCATTCAAGGCGTTAGATATCAATCTCTAGCATTCGGGACGGCCCTTTAACTTTACCTGTACATACTTAGTACCCGTTATATTAAATGATAATGCTTGGCCAAGAGACAGCAAAGATCTCAGGCCATCAGTCCTTTTCGACAAAGTGTTTCCGAACAATAAACACCCATACACAGGGAATTATTCCGCAGCGCTCAGTGGAGGTGCTTAAGTACTCTTGTTGACAAAGTTAATAACCCCTTCAGCTGTTCCCCCTGTCCAAAGATAATAAAGTCATTAAAGCCCGATAAAGGCGAGATATAGCTCTATCTTAAAAGAGATTTCGAATGTTTAGAGCACTTGTCGCGAATAGCTGTTCATTTCCTCCAGGAGTTGAACGCTCTGCTTAGCCCTAAAACATGGCGCAAAAATTACTGGGACATAGATGTCAAATTTCCTCAGTTTTCTTCCTTCAGGTCCAAACTTAGACCTCTATCAACCTTGTGCTCAAAAACCTTACTGGAAACGCCTTTGGATCATTCAGGAACTGGTGTTGCATTCGGAGGTCATCGTTCTGTGCGGCTTAATCACTTTCGATTTCGATATTTTTAAATCAATAACAACGAAAAGTTTCAAGAGTTGTTTTACCAACCTCTCTACTAGGAACAGATCAAGCTGCCGTGCAGTATATTTGGCCCACGCTGTCGCTTCCCGCAAAGATTGCCGAATTTCGGTTTCAAATTCGTCGCGGACGATAAGGGCATGGAATGGCCTAAACTAAGTGACCGTGGTTCGCTTATGAGCACCATGCATGAAACGGGGCAATCACAACGCACAGATCTACGAGACAAGGCTTTTGGGGTTCATAGCTTTAGCCAGGATTGCTGTCAAGAGGCGATTCCTCCCGCCTATTCGAAAAACTCACAGAAATCTGGGGGATATCTTGGTCCAGCAGCATTTTCAGCTTCTGAGTAAAAGTTTAACCTCTGATGCAACAAGCACATTGTTGTTTACATCTCGACTCAATTTCTAGAACGAAGATATTCCATGGCCTCTCGTGCCTCTTTCCTCGAAAGAAACTGGACAACCAGATGTCAGATGAAATATTGTCCTATTTTAGCCTCCCTATTGGGCCTAGCTTAGCCCTTTTCTACGTGTATATAGCCCCCCTTCGCACCCTACTTTTACTCTGCAATCAAGTCTATTTTCCCCATCCGATACCAGAGCTTGTTACGATGCAAGTCATCTCAAATGGGAGACTTGCCTGGTTTTTCTGTCCTTCAAATTCCGTAGAAACCTTTCCAGGGGGCCCTCGCCCACTGCATCTACCTCCAAATACCGGATTTGAAGCCCTCGAAGTAAGCATCTGTTTTGGGGTCTGCCACCGGCCAAGCTATCTGGAATTATTGCCAAATGTGGAAGATAGCAATTGCTATTTCAACAAAGGCTCAGAGTGCCCTTCGATTCCCGCCAGGTCCAAGTCCAATGTTTCATTGATCAGCGCGGTTCGAAGCAACCCCCCATTTTATAGGTCAACAGCTATCAAATCTTCAGTGATTTCTTGTCTAAAATATCCCGTTGTAATGGGGAAGAGCGACTTCGCATTCGCATTGACGGATTATGGGATGAATGGCAGGCTCGTCAATGAGAGGGTCGAAGACCTGTCATATCGAAAACTAGGCATCTTCATCGCGGACACCAGGCTCGTGGGGTATGCGACATGTGGGTGTAAGGTAGGAGACTTCCTTCTTTGCCAGGGACTTGATCCTCCAACCTCTATTGAACCTCACTTGGGCTGGTTTGGACGCAAACGGCCCGAAGCACAGGTTTGTTGGGAACGGAGGAGTGGCTCGAAACTTTTCACTGGATCCGAAACAGAAAAAGACTGCGAGAAAGCGGAGCAAGACATTTGGCACGCGGGCTGAAATGCCTGTTGACATGGCAACTTGTGGAATGGCAGTTCGATTGATTAAGAGAAAGAAGAGCTATTGTATATAAAAAGAGGGAATAAGCTGTAGAACCTAGCGCAGCGGCCTGAGGAAAGCGGCCTTGAGGCACCAGCTGATCTGACACAAATCTTCTATATCTCAACGGTCAATGCTATTTTTGGAGTAGAAGCTGTTCCCATGGGTATTTTGGAAGAGATGAACAGAAAATATGAGTCTAAACAGTTCCCTCTTAGGCTTTTAGGCACAAGCTATTGTTCCAAACGGTCGAATGAAAGAAATTCTATATACAAGAAAAACGTATGTACAAACGGGTCCACGTTCCACACATCGTTCTCTCTAGTACCAAAGCACCTTGTTCCAGTACAAGCTCTTGTTGTTCGCCAAGTTGTCTTCATCAAGATAGAACGTCGTGTTGAACACCAACTGGGTACCTGCGGTTGACGAGTTGCCGTACTGGGGCCAGTTGATCTTGTCACCCGACCACATAGTGTTAGGGTTACCGGTGAGAACGAAGGACATCAGGTATTTCTGCATCATGATCTACAGATACGGTCAGCGGGATGAAATGGATGAAGGGTTCAAAAGAAACATACGGCAACTGTCGAGTTGATAGAAGTGCTGCCTCCCGCACCACCACCAGTTGGGCCGGTAGTCGCAGTGGAGTTCGAGGTCGAGCTAGCCGCTGCAGCAGAAGCGGTCGATGAAGAGTTGGAAGTGGTGCTCGTCGTAGTCGTTGATGAAGAAAGCGTGTATGTGCTATACCAGTAATAGCTCTGATCCGTACCATGTGTAGCCTCACCCAAAGCAACCATTGCGTTCCAGGTCTGGTTGTTGAGAGCTTGAGTAAGCGCCAAGTTGTGAGCAGTCAAGTCGAAGGATTGCTTCATGTCTGAAAACCGCAACCCAGGGCTCGTGTAATCGGACTCGGGGTATAGCGCAAGGATCTCGTCAACAACATCGTCGGTGATTGCGGGGAAGAAGATTCGGAGGTAGGTCGAGACGTCTTCTGTGGTGTTGACACCTGACCAAGCTGCACTGTTGGCTTCGTGGAGCTCGTGGGTGATCACGAAAGGGCCGCTGAAGTTGAAGCGCTTTTGGTAAAGTTGGGCTTCGTCTGTTGGTGACTTGAGGTTAGCAGGTGGCTCGAACGAGGAAAGCGAAAGCTTACAAGTATCGGCAATGATATCGCCATCGACGCGGGGCTGGAATTGGTAGTCGTACAGGTCCTCAACATCAGTGGCGGCAGTGGTGAGGGTGTCAAAGTCAACTGAGCGCATGCAGCTTAATGAACCTCCGTCACAACCAACGGCAGATGAGACATTCTGCCAGAAAGCTTCTGCGTGGTGGTGACCAGCTCCAGGCACAAATCCTGGCGACATCACGTAGGCACGATCGAACAGTTGCTCGGCGTGGCCGGCAAATCGCTAGATGAGAATATCAATGATGAGCTCAAAAAAAGGTATTGGAGAAACAGCGTACGGTCAATTGGAAGAGAGTTTGAGATCCACCAGCAGAAAATCCAACTGCAGTGATCTCATCGGGATTACCACCAAAAGCACTGATGTACTTCTTCGTCCATTGGAAAGCGTGTTGAACATCCCAAATAGCGGTGTTGGATGTACCACCCTCGTGCAGCAGGGTAGGGCCATTTCCGAGACCAGTCATCCCGAGTCGGTAGTTGTAAGCAACAAAGACGAAGTCGGTGCTCAAGTCAAAGAGACCTTCAGGGGTGTTTTGCGATTTGCTGCCACCGGTGAACCCACCGCCATAGGTCCAGACCATAACTGGGAGGCTCTTGTTACCACTATTGGCAGGAGCCCAGATGTCCATATACAGACAGTCCTCATAGGAAGCGCAGTCAACATCCGCATCAGCAAGTGAGCCATCATTGATCGCAGTTTCGACGGGAGGCCATTGAGGTTTGGCCCAACGGAGGTCGCCAGTTGGGACAGCTGCGAAACGGATGTTTTGGTATTTGTAGTAGCCGACGGTGGTGTTGCCAGCTGTAGCCACGATGGTGCTGTAGTCGAGGGTGACAGTGGGCATCGACGAGTCCGTGGTTGAAGTTGGGGTAGTCGAGTTCTGCGCTGAGACTGCCGCAGCCGCGAGGGGCAGTAAAAGAGTCGTCAATTGCATGGCGAAGTCAAGATAATGTGAGACTAAGGAAATAGAAAGAATAAATGAGGTGAAGGATAAAGAGAACGAAGGAAAACAAGCTGGTATTTAACAGTCTTGACTTTGGGTGAAATATTCAGATGACGTCCAAGGTTGCAGGGTGTAATGCTGTAGGTGACGAACGGATGTGGGACCCGATGTGTGCTCTGTGTTCATCAGAGATTAACGTTAATTCGATCAGCCAGCTTGAAACATTTGCGGAGGAAAGTACCGCCATCCCTGGCACAGGACAAAGTTTAGGGGCCTGCGGCGGGAGCTTACGAATCTTTCGACGCCCATTCAGTCCGGGCTATGCTGTGGAAGAGCCGCTTATGCAGGGCAGCCGTTGCCATGTTAACGGTTCATCTTGAATTATGCATGATTTTTTGGCAAGAAAAATTGCAAACGTTCTCAGACCCTGAATCAAACAATGGGATGGCCAATTAGCCAAGTCCACCATACCGAAGCGGCTCCGAGGGGTCCCAGGAAATTCAGACTTCAGCACACATCCATCTGGTCAGAGCTTGGGACTGTTGTTTGGCCTGACATGTTGAGAGCGACAGATGAAATCCACTGCTGAGCGACGGAAGCTGCCGGCGATGACAGCGGTGGCGTACCAGAGAAGGGTTCGAGGCCAGTCAGGTGCAAGTCAGCCACTTGCTTGTGCCAAGAAGAGAATGTGTCCCTCCTTGTCTAAAGCCGTCCACAAAGGTAGTGATCCAAGTACAAGGAGAGATTCGTCGTCAAGGTGTCTTAGCCGCGACATCGTGAACTCAAAATTGAAGAGTGGTGGCGCAGTGTGAGGTGTCGTTGCGGTAGTCAAATAAGGTTGTGTGGGACGTGGGGCACCATGCCGTTTTGAGTATCCCAAGCAAGATAATACCCTGTTCGGGCTGCTTGACTCGTCATAGCGCCCTGTCAACCCACCTTTAATTTAAGATTTTGTCTTCAGTCTCCTTCCTGGCAGAGCGGTCCCCTGGAGAGTGCAGGTCGCGACCTAAATTCAGGGACCGTCTTGGCATCCCACCCTCGCAAATTCTCCGTTCCACAGTGTTTAGTAACTGAAATATCGACAGCACGATGTCATCAACAGAATCACATCTCCAGCCGTCCTATTCCTTCCTTTTCCAGAATCTGCCATTTGATCTCCTTACAAAATCTGGCAGCACGCCATCCTATCCCTCCCACCGCGCCCTCCTCAACCTTAACTATCGTTGCCTGCCTTCCAGTCCCAACTCTCCACACAACCCGCGAAAGCCGTTCTGTAGAGCTCCGCTACTACAGACTTTGGAAACTATATAAAAGTCGCGCTGCCTACCCCAATCGCGAGACCAGCTTCTACATCTCCGACATCTTCATCCTCGACCACATTGCCCTAGGTGGCTATCCCCCCCTCCCCCACCCCAAACAGCTCCCGTAATACAGACCCCATAGTCCCTATCGAATCTCGAATACAGAGGCAGAGAGGATATGGCGTAAAATTCGATATGTGGTTATTGATTTAGGACTGGAAAGATCGCCTGCGAGGCTTACTAGCTGAGACGAAAAAGGAAACTGGTACGGATTTTGAACAAGTGTACGGGCCTAGAGACGTTGGATAATTCATTACAGAAGCCCTCGCGACTCTGGCAGACTCGGAACTGGATATTAGAGGAGTTCAGGGACGGAAATGATAGGTCACGATTGATTTCTTAGGCGAGAGGAAATGGACTTTTGGCAGCTTGGCCGCTGTGGAGGTGTTGGAGACGGCGAGGAATGCTGTGTCTGG
Source organism: Gamarada debralockiae (assembly GCA_002803225.1). Classification (NCBI taxonomy): domain Eukaryota; kingdom Fungi; phylum Ascomycota; class Leotiomycetes; order Helotiales; family Hyphodiscaceae; genus Gamarada; species Gamarada debralockiae. The sequence continues at coordinate 57,460 of NXFV01001281.1, read as the reverse complement.
TTGGAGCATACCTGTTGTGAGACCTGTGACCGCATATAACACGTATCCTGCTCGTGAAAGTTGGGGAGTATGGAAAGGAGTACCGGTGTAAGATAAAACCGTGGGGTCGCACTTCAACCCCTCCTTTCTCAACCCTTCTTACACAACATCAACAATGGCGCTTCAGAAGTCTTTCCATCTTTCCCAAACCTGCCTTTCGAGCTCCGAAGCTTAGTTTGGCAATATCTTTTCCTCAATTTGCAACCATGCCTTATTACCCTCAGAAGTCTCTACCTCATACCTGACAATTAACGAGTCGTCTTTTGAAAATTAATACATATTAATAACAGAATTAGTAAGTGCTTATTAAATTAGCATTTAATTATAATAACTACTTTATAATTATTGTCACGGGAGTTCATCCTGGCCGCTATACACTTCGATCGCCAACATCCGCGACGAAAGCTCACATCTGCGGTTCTAAAGGCCTAGGTTTATGTTCTCTAAGAATATGTCGAGATCTGGCTGGCCCCTAAACCCTAAATTCTCCCTCATTTCGGACTCAGCTATATCGGGTCTCGTCCTTCTCGTAGATTTCCCTCAGAGTTCGCACCTCAACGGCATATTCCTTACTTTGAGTTCCCAATTCGGATGCGCAGCTTTCCACGGCTCGCCGGCCCCAGATTGCGGCCTCCTCCCAATTCCTTGCTGTGGCGTAAATGTAACGCAGCCTCTGGCAAATAATCCAGTATTCTTTTCCATCATCGGGTCCAAGTATTTGAGCCGCTTGGAGGCCGACTTGCAATGCTCTGGGATCATCTTTTCGTGCGTCATGTCGCGCGAGACACAAGTCGTTCAAGGCTTCGGCAGTTCGCTTGCTATTCGTGCCATATCGTGCCATTCGCACCTGGAGCCACTTCTCACAAAACTCAACCGCTTGAGGAGGGTCAATTTCGGCACAAGTTTGGAAAAGTTCGTAATAGAAATCACCCAGAGCTGGTGTATTGTCCGCCCCCTTTGCCACCTCAGCTGCCAAGCCGGCTTTCAGAACCATCATAGAATCCGACATTGCATTTGCCTGACGATAGACCCGGCCAAGGCTACCTGCCAGCCATCCCATATCATTGGTACGGAACGCTTTTCCCTCAATAGCAGCCCTATAAGGTTCCAGGAGACGAATTCTTTCGTTTGTGGCATTAAATGTAGTGTTGGCACTGTTTCCCTCAGTTTCAAGGACTCTATCTAACTCTATAACGGCTGAGAATGTCGATGGATGATAGGGCCCGAGACCCGAGTCTTTGCAGTCCTGGACAAGTCTTGTGAGCATTTGAATAGCCAGACGCGGATTACCTTCCCTGCGGGTGATCAGAGCATTGAGCAATTCGACTTCGCGCAAATCATACTGTAAACCGTGCGACCTTGCGAGATTAGTCGCACTTCGAAGGCAGGATCTCGCCCCTTCAAAACTTTGTTGGTGTAAAAGAATTGTGGCCTTGGACAGCAGCAGCGTCACGTAGACCTGCGTATCTTCGATGTCGTTTCCCTGGCCGTTCCTTGCTAGTGCCGCATCAATGATCTGTAGTCCTGTTTGGGTCTTCCCAAAGACTGAATAGAGGTAGGTGACAGCGGTCAGCGGTTGTTGAGTGTTGTTCAGCTCCATGTACCAGTCCGGATCCCGAACCAAGAGGAGCGCACGTTCGCGCTGAGTGGACGTAAATGTTCCAAGGTCAACCATCGGCACTCCAGATATAAATTTACATCGCAGGAGTCTGTCCTCAATTGCAAGAGCATGAATAATAAGCCTTTCCTCATCTCCTTTCCATGTCCGCCCCCGCCTACCAGGAGCAGAGAATGCAATTGCGCACATGGCTAGGCTCAGTAACTGCTCATCAAGGCCGTTTTCATCAAACGCACATAGCCAGTCATAGACGACCCGATGCATCGAGAATGCAGCGTATTTTGCGGTTCCATTCAGCAACGACCGTTCAACAAGGATCTCGGCATGGACGACAAAGGATAGCTCGTTCTCGAAAACATCTTCGAACCACTGTGGCACGTCATTGCCTATCAGACCTCGACGAAGAATTGCAAAGTCGATATCTGTTGGCTCGAAGTAAGCTATCAGTCGCAAGAGCTTTAAGGCATTCCTATACCGGTTGCCCGAACCTGCTCTCTGCGTCATATCACTCAGAAGGCTGATGGACATGCTCCATGTGGTCCAAATACTTCCGCGAAAGTTGTCCTCGCCCCTCCCAAACAGCGGCCGATGGGATTCGAGAAGTTGTCGTCTAGAGTTATCATAGAGGTCGAGATATTTTGTGATGCTCATCCTCGTGGTTCTCAAAAAGCTTCCGGCCTGAGCCAAAGCCAGTGGTAGGCCTGCCAGTCGACTCAGCAAGTTATCGTGCTGCTCTAAAAGAAATAATTAGCATCACGGATATGGTTCAATGCACTCTCGAATACTAACCTCTGGATTCAGAACGAGATGTTGTCTGCGTAGACATACTGTTTGGAACCATGTTCACGTGGTAATCGAGAAGGCTGCTGGACTCATCGTGGCTCATGGGCTGCAAGACAATTTGCGGCTTTGAGAGCCTATCGAGTTCCAGTGGATTGAGACGGGTGGTGACAAGGATGGAGCCTCTATTAACAGGGGGGAAAAATGCCGTAATGTCGACGCCGTCGGGGTCAGAAGGTTGTCTGTCGACATTGTCGAAGATTAACAGCCATTGGGTATTGCCATCAAGACAGAACCAGTCCAAGACCTCGCTTATCAAGCAAGTATCCACTATTCCGCTCTTCTGCTTATTGGAGTCGCCCCACAGAAGTAGGTGAATACCTAGGAAAGTTCGGGAGAGAGACTCTTGGCTATGGGCGTCGATAAAGAAAGCCGACGAGAATTTATCTTCGTGCAGTTTTACGAACTGGATAGCCAATTGGGTCTTTCCGATGCCTCCAAGGCCAGATACTATCTCAAGTTTCCGCTGATCTGGGTCGGATCCTGGAAGGAGGGCATCAGCCAAGCGCTGGAGATACACCTCTCTCCCTTCAAAATGTTGAATATACGGCACATTTGCGAGGTGAAATTTGAGCTTAAACCCGTCTCTGCGGAGTTCTCCTAGCCGTGCCATTAGCAAATCAATTATAGTCTCAGCTTGCGTATCTAGAAAACATACGAGCAGGAAATCGGTTAGAGGGTTGTAGGTTGCTGTGCTCGTGTACCGTGAGCTTTTCTTGATTCTCAACGCTGGATTTCGAAAGCTCATCGAACTCATGACTTTTGACACTTCTGTTGACCTCCTCTCGGAGCCGCCGAAGCGCATGCTCACGTCCTTCCCCATAAATAAGCGGTAGGAAAATACCGAAAAACCCAAACATAGAGTAAGCTATATCCTCCTCATGTTTAGTCTCTCTTTTTGCTACCCATGATACACGTTCATCAACGCTGAACTTTGTCAGATCATATCCCTGGAGAGCTTCGACTGGAATCCCTGTTATCTCGTGAATTAGAGGCTCGAGGGATAACTTGTCACCAAGTCGCCTATAATCAGCGGAGAAGAATTCGACTGACGAAGGAGCAAGAAGCTCTTGGAGCGTCCAGCCCCGGGTAAACCATCTAGCCGCTCGGAGAACTGATTCAACGTCGAGATTAGAGTCATTCTCGACCTTGTCTTCGGATATCGAAACGTCTGAGAGATAAACGTAACATTTTGCCGCATTCTTATACCATCGAAACATGGAATTAATGGACCTTTGAAGCTCCACCGCGTCAGTTTTGTCGATACAGCAAGTGTCTACCCAAAAATATTGGAGACCATCGCGGGCAGCCTGCTCTCCACAGAACCGAATCTTATGATACCCAGCCTTAGACTTTCCCGTGCCTTTTGATAAGTCTTCATAAGTAACCTCTTGGTCATCGTCTCCCCAGGTATGGGACAGTATCGCATAAGGGGGGGCATCATCTTTGCCAAGGTCTTTGGTCAGGCTGAACTCGCCATTACTATCCCGCTCTAAAAAGCGCATCTTTGGAACACAGGTATTCCCGTAAAGGCCAATAGATAAAGAGCATTCCAGGTGAAACTATCCAGATTGAATCGACAATGTGAAGAGTGCTAGAAGATGCTGAAGGAATTGAAGTGGTAGTGCATAACCGCCCGGCTAAGCCCAGGGGGCACTAGTGATCTGATTACATAATACATCTGTACCCCTGCTTTCAGGTTTTGTCATTTTTGATTCGTTTACCCTGATTTTTATATGGGTCCTCATTTCTCCTCATTTCGCCTGTCCCTTTTTGGCTTAGTATCGATATCGATCTGATCTGCACAGGGGTTTGCGTCGACCACGGTCCTCGATTCCTTGCAGACGCGTCAAATCTGTAAGTTTTCTTGGTCTTGCTCTATCCGACCTTGCCTCTGTTTTACCTTTATTTATTATTTAATTACGGATTTCTTGGTATTTGACTCCAAATTTGGTGTTCTCATCTGTACTGCTGCAAGTATGCTTTAGTCCCTGGCAAAATTGGGGGTTCTAGGGATGATATCGAATGGCAATTTTTGTTAATGAGGGTGACGGATTTATGTCCGTGGTGCCGATTTGAGGGCCTTGGAGATAATGTTCTTGAACAGGGTATGAACTGCTGGCCAAGTTTGCCGTTCCTTGGTTGGCATCCTCTAGGACGTCATGCGGTGAATAGACGGGAAGACTTGACCGTGAAGGAATGGCGGGGATATAGCTCCACATGCCATGCTCATGTAGCAAGTATTGATAGAGATTGAATCTTCGTGAAAAAGGTCATTCCGTTCTCCCTCGCAAGCTAGCATTGCAAATAGTTGCGTCGGGCATCGCCACTAGAGAAAATGGAAACGAACAGAAGAAACACCGTCCAGACCAACTGCCATGATAGGGCACTCTAAGCACTATGAAACGCTCTTGCGTGCCGGTTTCCAAAAGGTCGCGCCCGATGCTTGATTGCTTGGTGATCCGAGGCTGCCGGAGAGCGAAGTTGAAGGCGTGAGATTGTCGCTCCATCTTTTCTTCGTTGCAACTGCTTTCGCCGATTTTGATCGCATCTTGCTGCGATCTCAACGGAGCCACACAAATTGCCCGTGAACCTGAAGGGGCAAGGCTGAGATGTGGTGAATGACAATACGTCTACGTTTTCAAGTTATCTAACGATCTAGAAATTCTCAAAAAGTGCAAGACGTTCAAAGAGTTGTTTTGAGTCGCAAAGTATCCAAGATGTGACGTTGAGAGCCTTACGGTATTGGGGTGCACTGCCCACCGATGCGGCTGGAATTATGGTTGGCGCACCAGTCACTCTAGCGAGGTCCTGCATAACGAGGCAGACTCAAACCTGTAACTGAAGAATTGCATTGACTGCGTCAGCTCTACGAAGGGTACATAGAATTTTAAATTCGAGGTCTGCTATTGATAACCAACAAGGACAGAACCCAGGAGGTGGGTGAGTTCAATGAGCTAAGCCCTGTTATAGAGACGAAGATTCCCCGCATATTTCACTCCATTTTTGTGTTGTGTTGTTTCTCGAAGTCGATCAAGCAGATATGCTCCTATAATACATGACTCATCAGTAAAAGATCTTTGACAGCGGAGGAAAACAGGTACCTTCATTCGAGGCATAGTCTCGTCATAGAAGACTTCAAATCGGCTCGTGATCCCAGGCGATGTATCTTCAGTCCCAGAATTCATGGTCGTCCTATAGACTCTATAGATCGCCGCCGTCAACGTTGTCATTTCCGCCATCGCCAAACTGTTCTGCCATCAGTAAAGCTTGTAGGAAACTAAAATGACAATCCTTACTGCATCCCAATACACATCCTTCCGCCACTCGAGAATGCCCAAAACCATTTCTTCATCTTGGTAACATCTTTTGAATCACCAAGCCATCGTTCCGGATTGAAAACCAGAGGATCTGGAAAGACCTCCGGATTTCGATGCAGAGTGTACGGTGACATGCTTATGATTGCGTTGGCAGGAACCTTGTATCCATCAATGACACAGTCGACAGGAAGGCTTCTAGGTTCGGACGCCGGAAGAGGTGCATACAACCTCAATGTCTCTTTAATCACTGCGTTAAGATATGGAAGCTTGCCAGTAGCTTCCGCGGTGGGGATGCCACGTGCATCCAGCATCGATGGCGCCATCGCCAAGACCTCTTCAATCAACTTCTCCTGAAACATGAGGTTCTTCGGGAGGGATAATGCCCAGATTAGGAACATCAAGCTGTCGCTCGTCGTATGCACTCCTGCCAAAAGATGATCCGCTGCTTCGGAAGCAATCTCCATGTCCTGAAGTCTGTCCTCTTTCTGCGACACATGATGCTGGAATAGCTGACTTATGATAGTGGACCCCATGGATTCCAATTTTATGTCCAAAGAAGTACTCATGAAACTTTTCCACGCATCCAAGGCATGTTGCCGTATACCGGTATGGACTGTAGCCCTTTCCTAGGGCAGTAGTCCCAGGCGAGCTACTATCTTTCCCGTAAAACCAGTCCTCGACATGAGCAACTTCGGGTATTGAGGGAAGCGAACTGCAAACCAAGCTAGTTTCCGCCGAGAAGGATCCAAGACATCGTCCAGCAATGCGCGATCTTCGATAGATCCAGTCATAGCATTCGTTCCACCAAGTTTCGGTCCGTATCGAAAGTGCGTAATGTTGTCTAGAGAATAGTAGTGAAAGCTGCTGAAGATCTCGCCTGCGGTATATGGGTCGGACTCCAGTAATTTCATATACTCCCAGACCTTCTCTTCAATTGCTGGTGCCGAGGCTTTGAGGATGCTGGATTTCGAGTATGCGTGATTGAGTAGCTTCCTCCTCTCGCCATGCGCCTTCGGACTGCCGAACGTGAAAAGGTTTTGATGGCCATAAACTTCGAACATGCGATAGAAAGACGTGCGCTCGAATCCACTTCCGGCCCCGTAGATTGCTTTCAGTGCTGAGAGGCTATTGAAAGAGATCTCTTTCGGTCCAATGCGGACAGCTGGGCCGTACTTCTGATGAAGTCGGTGGATTGCCCTCGTGCGTATCCCTTTCCAGTCGTCGTATGCCAGTCGCCATTTAGTTAGGGCGTAGGTCTTCGGCCCAGGAATCCCCGAGATCTTGAGAAGAGAGACTAGAACAACCCAACTGATAAACCAAATCGCAATGAAACCAAGTATTATCGACTTTTCCGAACTCCAACCTGAAATCAGATCCTCGAGCATTTCGACTGTCTATTCTAAGGCATAGAGCTTTGATTCGGCGAAGGAGAACTCTGTCAACTTGACGTGGAAAACCAACTCCGTTTCTTGTAAAATTTGAATCTTACTGTAATAACACAATCTGAAGAGCAAGGGTGTGGGAACTGGAAACGCTTGAAGTGGTATCGAATGTTAGGTGCGTACCACGTGACCACTTGATCTTCTGACCCATTGTTGCGTTTTAGGCGTATAGAGCCCCCCCGGGCCCCCGGTCTCAGCTGTACTGTGAGCTGGTCTCAACTGTACAGGGAGTGGAGAGCCTGTATTTAGGCTGGCAAGGCCTGAAGATTCAGCTCTTCGGGGGACTCTCAGCCTGAACTACAGCATGTGATCTGAGTGAATCAGGGCAAAGGAGCACTATAAATATAGGTTACGTAGCACAGTAAAATAGCAACTGCAATTCAAGTTTTATCACTATAGTCACATGCTGCTGACTCGGCCTGAAAAATCCATCACCCATCCTGACTGAGTATCGCAACCTATTTCATGAAATCGCGGAAACGAGAGGCTCCTTGTTGCTATTGCCTCTGTCTGGCTTCTATTTCTTGAGGGATGTCTCAGTCGCAGCGCCCTTCGGGGTTCGCGACGCCGTCAACACCGAGCTGACAAATGCATTTTCCCTGGAAAGAACAATTTGAAGCCCTCGACTCCTTCTGCTCAGAGAACTTGTAAATATAAAGACTTGCCCAAAATGAGAGGATATAACATAAGCTCAACGATCAGTAAGGTCGGTTCATTTCCTGCCGCGTGAGATTTTTCGTACTGACGCGTTTCGGCAGATCCTTGGCTTCCAAGCCGCGTTCAAATCAACCATCCAAATCCCATTCACATCATTTCGTGCAATGTCTTCAACCTCATCAGCTGATCCCGACATCAATCGAACGATATCATACTGGTTCGATGACCCCGAACCCATTAAGAAATGGTTCTTCGGAGGCCCTCAAATCGACGCCGAAATCAAAGAACAATTCGGCGGACTGGTCGAGAAAGCACGTGCCGAGCAGCTCACTTCATGGACGGAGGAACCTAAAGGGACTCTGGCTTTGATACTCCTTCTAGATCAGTTTCCTAGGAATATCTTTCGAGGGTCGCCCTTATCGTTCAGCTCCGATGCCCAGGCCTTGAAGATAACCACGAAGGCTATCGCCAAAGGATTCGATCGCCAGGTACCACATACGCAGCAATCGTTCTTCTACATGCCTCTGATGCATGACGAGACATTACTCAGTCAGATTGCTGTCATTGCCATGTTTGAGTCGTTACTTGCGCGCTGCGATCCTGAGTCTGAGTTGGCGAAGCATACGAAGAATTCCGTCTCGTTTGCATATAGCCACCTGGATTGCATTTTACATTTCGGACGGTTTCCTTCGAGAAATGAGATATTGGGGAGAAAATCTACGCCAGAGGAGATCGCGTATCTGAAAGAGCATCCTTCCGGATTTTGAGGAGGAAAGATCCGATATTTGGTCACGTGCTTTTTTTTGAGAGCGATATTCCATGAAGGGACCAGACTGAAGATCTGTTACCAACGTTGATTCCCATGTATTATCAAGGTGCTCAAGGCGAGGATTTAATTTTTATGCTTCCAGTTGACAGCAGCTTTCATTTTCTTTTCGTAACGTAGCTCACAGATGCGCACGCCATTCATTCGAACTCATACAGAAGAGCCAGGATCAAGCAAGTAATTGATTCGAAAGCAGCCCCCAACTTTTCAATCCAACTTCATTTACTTACAATTACAATCTGCATGCTTACAGGTCGTGCCTTTGCACCTATTCTCCGAATGCTTGCCTTTACACACTCACTTCCCTTCACTATGATGCTTGCTCGCATGGTGCTGGTGTGAATGTGGCTGAGCCTTGACCGCAATATTAAAGTTCTCTCCTGTCTCCGCAACAGCATGAACCAAGACATCATCTCCATATGGCCACTCATTCGCATCTCTTTCATCGTCAAACTCCTCGTATTCTGCAAATGATTCCTTTGTGACCTCGTCGTCGAGTAGAGCGGTTTTAGCAGCCTCGCGTGCGGCTTCGCGGGTGGGGTATGTGCCTTCCACCTCCGTGGTCTGGCTGGCGCCGGTGGGGTCTTTGTGGTAGTCGATTATTTGTTGAAGGACTAGGTTTTCGTCAGTTCGTGTTTTTGCAGTCATGGACATTGCTTGCTTACCATAATGCAGGTGTCCTTCAACCTCACCATCGGCATTACCTTTGAATTGAAGAACGTTGGGCTTGGTGTCTATTTGTACTTCGAATATTTGGCCAGCTGGTGCCTTCGCGAATACTAGGACACCATCTCCATGCGTCCAAGTCGATTTCCCATCGTTCTCTTCGTAGATCTCGAAGTCGTCCTTCACATAGCCTTCTGAAGCAAGTGCAGACCGGGCTGCTAGTTTGGCCGCGGCAAGGTCAGTAAACGTTCCAAGAATGTCGGTTATCTTAGTTGCACCGGATTTATCCTTTGCGAAGTCGGTGATGGTACGTTTCACATGAAAAAGGAGCTCGCTTGAAGCTTCGGTTGTTCCGTTTGCAGCTTCGCTTGTTCCGTTTGCTGCCATTCTGTTATTCTTGGTGGTGTTCGCGAAAGGCTTTCTGAGTTGTTTTATCTTCTCAAGTTTGATTTGGTTTCTTAGAAATGAAAGCCATGAAGGGCGGGCGTTCGGGATATATATATGCCTGCTCGAAGTTTCTGGCGCATTCTGGCATGTGGGAGTTTGTCGTGGGAGCACGTGACATCCATCATCGTGGCATGACTTTGCTCCTCTTGTGGCACTTTGTGGGGTGATCGACTTGGCAAAATGCGACAAAACATGCAAACGATGCCATTTAAACTTGTCCATCATATGATGGTGGAGGATCAGATGTCGTAACAGCCCATTCATGATGTCGATACCCTGTTTCCTCGTTTCCCATGACCCCTTTGACACCAATCAGCATCATACTCGTCATGGCGCATGCCTCCAGAAATCAGATATATCCAGCCACTATTCTCCAAATTCGAAATTTCTTCGAACCAAACAGAATTACCAGATGATAAATTTCATTCACACGTCAGTATACCAGAAATATGTCACCATTCTCACAACTTGGCAGCGCCCTGATCGGAAGGGGTCCATACCATAGCGGACTCGATCAGGAATTCAATCCCATCCTCCACTACCTTGATGAATTTGACCGTCATTTTTCCCACCGCCACCGCTTCATGAACTGCTTCATCCCCCGCTTCGATCTCGAAGAAGACTCCCACTACTACTATCTCTACGGCGAACTTCCCGGCGCGAAAGTAGAAGATATCACCATCGAAGCTCACGGCGAAAACACACTCGTTGTATACGGACGCACCAATCGCCCCTATTCACTCAGCCAGAATCAAGACAAGGAGAACAAGGGCGCCTCGCCTTCTGAGGACGGAAACACTGGCATCAATGTCAACGCCTCAGACGCCGAGAAGCCAATTCCAGACCAACATGCCCCCGCAGCGTCAAACGGTACATATTCCAAAATCGACAGACGGGATTCCAACCCGCCAGCCCTGCGTCCAGCGAACGTGATTAATGTTGACATGTCCAACGCAGAGAAGCCGAATCCTCCTCATCACCATCCCAATCGTCCCGTCGAGCCCAATTCTTCCACCGAAGCTGTGAACAAGCCTCCGCAGCGCAGGACACTGCTCAGCGAGCGTTTGGTGGGGGAGTTTCACCGCACTTTCACTTTCCCGTGTCCTATCGCCGAGGAAGGGGTCAAGGCTAGCATGGAGAACGGCGTACTGCACTTGTTGGTGCCGAAGGGTGAAGGGAGGACAAGAGGGAGAAGAATCCAGATCGAGAAGAAAGGACAGCATGGACAGAGTATATAGAATACACGAACTGGCCCAGGATTTATGTAGGGCTGGAATTATGTGTATCAAGATCCTGCTAGATACAGCGAACTAAATTTATAACTATAGATAATCCTGATCGAAAACGACTATTCCCGTGAAGACAGAATAGGAAATAGAAAAGGGGGCTTCAATATGGTAATTTTGAGGAGGTCTAGCTCCGGCAGCAGACCAAGACAAAGAGAAAAGAGAGATCACTAGCCACGGAGCTTGCAATGTGACGTCCTAGTTATTAAATACTTTCGCAATAACTAATTTAGTCTGTAACGTAAGATAGATTACATGTTACTATAACTTTTTACAGTATACAGTATTAAAACATGCCAAGTGAGGACCTGCTCCTAGGTATACATTTGAGCCCTTACTCATACGCTAGCTAAGATAGTTAAGTATATGCTTCATCCCTGTATGGCCTGTGACGCAGAACTCTTTGCGCGTGCATGAAAAGGTGAAGCCGATTTCGTTAAGAACCTTATGTTGTGTAAGTTTAACAGACGAAGTTTGGTATACTAGAAGGATGGCGAGTGATGACCAATTACGTAGATGATAAGAGCTTGGTACAAGTACATTGGGACATTACCCTTGCACTGCGCTTTACTGAATACGGCAAAGCGGTGCGCTAGTAAAGTGGGGCGTGATATTTTATAAGAGCGTGTTTGGGAAAGCCGGTTTCGGGTAGCTTCTCAGATGAGTTAAAACACTTAGAATTTTTATAACTAAATGCTTAACGAATACAATAACTTCTATATTATATATTATTTAATATATAATTAAGCTCTATCTTTACCACCTAGAATCAAGAAAATAGCTATTATAATTGTGAAGTTATAAAGTAATAAAAATCCCTGATTTTAGTGTAAAATCGAGCGTAAAATAATATATTTTTGAATCTCAATAACTTTATAACACAACGGATAAAATAGGCATCTATTACATTGGCTATGTCGCATAATTAAGCTCTATCTTTAGAACCAGGAATTAAGTTAATAGCTGTTGTGATGGTGGAGTTACAAAGCAGTTAAAATAGCTGATTTTGGTGTAAAATGCCGTTCATTGTGTATTGGAGAAAACTTTGATAGTTACGGGGCGGCGGCATCCGGGGGTTGGGGCGCCTCGTTTGGGAATGGCTCCTCCTCATTCAGGTTTAGCGCATCCTCTTTAGGCAAGGCGCCTCCGCCTCGCACTCTCCCTCCTCCCTTTCTAGTTTTCGGCCCTCTGTACTCACCGACGACAGCATCGGTCCTGGCCTATTTCACAGCGACACCGTCCGCACCTCGTCTATCGCAAGGAACAATGCCGCCGAACATCACAAACAGCTTCAAGAGCTATATAAATAAGTTGACGCTCGAAAAACTCTCAATTAAAGAATCAACGTCCCCGTATCCCACTCTCTCTTTCCCTCCACCACCTCCGGCAGGGAAAGGCAGTCGTTCACTGTGTGCACGATGTCTTACCCTCCTCTCGCACGTTATAACGCAGTTCGGCGATGGAACAGGGTATAAGGACCTTGAGATTCCTCACTCTTCGTCTATACCTAGTCTCTCTGAAGGAAGCCGGAGTTATGCGAACCTTAAAGCTCAAAAGAATAAGACCTCAGAATCGGATCCTTCGAGAATCCCTCCGCCTTGCGTGATCTGTACTAAGACTTTAGCCCTCTTCGATGCGGCGAGGGCACATATTTCATTCGAACCTTCGTTGCGGAACACACCATATAATGAGTGGAGTTTGAATTGGAGGATCCACGCACCTGATCCGAAGGACTATTCGCAATTCGCGTTTCCGCACGATTCAGTGAGCGTCCTCATAACTGTGAACCGCAAGGGCGGATATGGATGGGGAATTGGTAAGTACATTGGGATTTCACTTATGAATGTCTCAGCGGAGCTCGCAATCTAACGTATAGTCAGGAGGTTTTAGGGTATACCCCGATTGGAGCGCCGCTGCTACACACAATGCGGAACAGAAAAACAACTTGGGTGATTATCCTGTTATTCTCTCCCTCGATCCCAACGAAGGTGCGACGGAAGATATAAATGTAGGGCAACCAGAGCTTGACTTTTCTTCGACATTAAGCACCGGGACTGGAGCACTAGTATCGTCCTGGATGAAGGAATGTGCGGCATCCCATCCAAAATGCCATAGGATCTTCGGAAGTAACGGACTTGGCCAGCCTGTTGCAGTGTGGTTACCAGACCGCCTCATTCACATAACCCGCACGCAAAGTACTAAGACCACGAAGTTAGGCCAGCGGATGGTTAAACTTACTGCGCGCGTTGTGCTAAAGTCCAATCCCGTGGATTTCCCTCCCGACAAGGCCACAACAGGGATAAACTACCTTTCACTCTCTCACTGTTGGGGCCCTCCACCAGATCCCTCTGCACCGCTTGGCGGTCGTGCTGGCACAGTGCTCACCAAGTCGAACCTGTCTGCCTGGCAGACGGACTTACCGCTAGATGACCTCCCGCTTACATTCCGGCACGCAATCATGATTTGTGCGTGGCTGGGGTTTGAGTACATGTGGATCGACAGCTTATGTATTCTCCAAGACAGCCTTGAAGACTGGCAGGCGCAGAGTGCTGTTATGGGAGATGTCTACAAGTATGCGTGGTTAAACGTTGCCACTCTGTCCACTACCTCCGACTACGAAGGGATCATCAACGATTCTCGCGATGCACGTGTTGAATTTGGGTTCCGGGCATCTTTTGGATCTATTATTGGCCGTAGTCATGAGGAGAAGAATAGCGATGGTCAGGAGTGCGTCTTATTTCGTGGCAGGGCAAAGCTTGTTTGGAACTACTCAGCTGATTTGCCAGGGAGTAATGCGTCAAACACACCACTTTTTAAGCGAGCGTGGGTGTATCAAGAACGCAGTCTTGCGCGGCGCACGCTTGCTTTTGCTAAAAATAATGTGTATTGGGCCTGTGATGAGTGCAGCTCGGGCGGAGGTCTTGAATCCAACAGCCTACGAGGAATGTTGCATTCTGTAATTGACGCCGCCGTGATGCTCGCAACCAGCACTACCGAAAGCGGAGCGGCACAAGGGCAAAGAAAAATATCATCAGAACATGTGAGGCCGTTGATCAACGGCTTCGATATGCACTGGTGGTCTTGCGTGACAGCTTACACACTGTGCAATCTGACGAAGCAAACTGACAAGCTCATCGCAGTTTCGTCCATTGCGCGGGAGCTGGCCAACATAATACGTAGGAGATACCTTGCGGGGCTATGGGATGTGAATTTGCCGTTCCAGATGGCGTGGATTACCGTTGAAGGCCAAACTACTCCGCCAAGGAAGAGGGCTGGGGATCCAGGATATGTGGCGCCGAGCTGGAGCTGGGCGAGCATTGAGGCGCCCGTCCAGCCGCGTTTCATCTTCAATTCAGGTAATGGACTGATTGCTCTGGCTGATGTTCGCGCCGCGGAAGTAGCGCTTGAGACGGACTATGCCTTTGGATCCGTGAAGGCTGGATGGTTAAGGGTTTGGGGAAGCTTGAATCGCGTGAAAGCGGCTGAGAGGAAGGCGTACTACAGCTGGGACAAAAAGACGAAGAGTACTAGTCTAACGGATGAAGCCACGGGTGAGAAGCTGTGGTTCTGTTCGGATACTGTAGAGGGGTATGAGTTGGTTGAATCAGGCAAAGGCATAGAGAGGCTGGTATGGATGCCACTGACGCTTCAATTTGGCACTAAGATGCTGGGGTGTAGTTGCCTTTGCCTTATCGAGGTGCAAGCGGAAGATGGAATTAGAAGTGAGGACGGGTTTGTGAAGACGGGTGAGAAAGTGTACAGACGGCTAGGAAGTGGAAATTTTGGCCGCCTCCCAAGCATGCTACGACAAGACAAGTTACTTATGGAATTGGGAGTTTACCCCGATATTCAAGTGGAAGACGAGCAAGGACAAGCGCTTGCAAAGGGTTTCAAGAGAAAGGAAGATGGGTATGAGGAATTCGTCCTGATTTGAGTTGTTCCGCCCTTCCTGTGTCATGTCCTTGCTCAACTAGCAGCCTCTTGTCTAGGATGTACAGTGATGGTAATTCCGCACGGTCGTCATCAGGACGAGGGGTTGCAGCGGGTCTGGGCAGGATGTTGGGATGAAGGAGGCCTCGAAGTGTTACCACAACCGGCGAGCAGGCAGAAGGGTGATGATCCAAGTATCAATTAATAGAATCTTCCTCCTGGGGTAGCCACTGAAGAATATATAGGAGAGCCTGTAGAGGGTTTACGGATGAGAAGACTATGAGATGAGGTTAACGACCTTCTCAAAGTTCAGAGTGTGCAACACGTTACCTTCAGGTGCTTGACCTAAGTCATCGCTATCAGTGCTTGATGCTTGGAAATAATTAAATCAGTGGTGGGAATTGTGCCCGCTATGGCGAGAGCAAAAGTATAGTTAGGGAAAGGTAAACGTGAAGGTAAACGTGGACGTAAGATGCCTTATAAGGCTTAAAAGGCTGATACTACCAACCCTCCAGGCAAGTAGGACTTGAGTCAATGAACCCTCAATGTCAGTTCTCACGGTCGTGCATGTGATCCTTTCCTTCATAGACCCCTTGGTCGACTATGGAAGAAGAATCAAATAGAAGAATATGCTCCGCAGATGTGTAATCCCCCATGCGTACTCGCAGAACCGGACAAATGTGTGCTCGTCGGACGTCATTTAACTCTGCTACTCATGTGGCAAAGAGAGATATTCAGCCTCAGGCAGACAAAGATAAATGAGCATTCGAAATATAGTAAGGGAATACATTGCTCAAGTGATTCCAACTTTCACGTAACATGAGCTGTCATTTCTACTATGGCAGCAGAGCTTTGATTTGTTAGAATTATGTTGGTGCTCGAAGAATGAGGTACTTCCTGTAGTGAGCTTGTTAATTTTGTCTACATCGCACTTCGATCTCTAGAGGTTAATGTGTTGCATGGTGGTCAAATCTGAGAGAAGGACATAATAGCATGGACAGAAGCATAGGAGGTTCGGCTTTGGATAGTAAATAAAAACGTAGAGTGATCATTTAGTCAATCTCATCCCGCTCTTTTCACATCCATTTAGATTGGGAAGAACAAGAAATGATTTCTTCCACCATTTTCGAGGTTATCGAGGTGAAGAAGCTTATTACGATATCCCATATCTCCATCCAGAGCGTTTCGACAGAGTGGCAAACCTGCCATTGAAATTTTCACTAGAGAAGTGTCCTGGCTGGCTAGTACTTTACCCCCCTGCAGAGTTTCAAAGCTGATCGTGAAGATCTGGGGATGGTTTGCATTACTCCTCGCACCACCTTCCGAAATATACTACGCCGCTTCGCTAGTGAAATCAAACTCCAAGCGATTCTGATGTGGTATTTTTAGGAGAGGGAGATTGTGGTTCTTGGGTTGTTGATCGCGAGAATGGCCTGCTCTACGGTCAAATCGTTGCTAGTCGCCCCGGAACAGGAGTCGGGTACATTATTCCAGCATCACAGATTTTCGAAAGCGTCTGGTAAACACTCGGTGATGCCTTGATTCTGCCTTCTAGTCTTTCTTCACAGTCCGTTGCGTCCCTTCCTCTGTTGCGGGCCTAGAAGCTCCCCCCGGTCAACTCTTCACGAATGCCAAGACAAGGACCGCTGCCCCAAACCTCCATTTTCCTACTTCTATAACTTCTCCCATCTCTCTCTCTTCTCACATCAAAGAGATAGAGTTTCTATTTTGAGACAAAAATTTGATAGAAGACCGTGGCCTTCGGAAGCATATGGATTCTCAGGGGTCGTGACAATCCGGCCCTAATGTCTTTAGCGAGATGGAATCCTCTGAATATCAGCCCCGCATTCATACGCGATGTTTGCGAAGAACTACCATCCTTGGAGGTAGTAGTTGGCAAAGACATGATCAACCGCGTTCGGAGATGGCATGGCTGGGCGGAATGGGTGCTACCTTACGATCAAGGGGACGAGTCTCTAAGATCTCCTGCAAAGTTGGCTGAAAATATTGGAAGTCACCTTAGAATTGCTGAACCGTGGAAAGAAGACTCGGACTTTGCCTACAGCAGATTGGACGATATTTCAGAAAGAATAGCAAGGCAATGATAAGGCAATTGCACGCGTTCTCCAACGAAACGAGAAGAATGCGTGAAGTCAGAAAGACGTGATATATCACCCGTCGATCCTGGTCGCCCGGTCTATACGAGGATGTCACGACGCCATCTGTCTGTGGAGACGCTCAGAGTACATGAAATTGATTACGAAGTGGATCCGGTGAGTTCACCCATGAGAAATTTTAATTTAGAATAGTCTGCTGACTAATTGTTTCGCAGGAGGACCCTGATTATCTGCTGCTCAAACGTTGGGTCCTGAAGAGGAGCAGGAAACTCTGTGGGAACATACGGCGCCATCGTTCATCGGCCAGTGATTCACAGCTTGACAAAAGGGTAAGCAGAAGCTATAGACAGGTATCTCCGCCGAGCGAGCGATCATGGAAAGAATCACACGGAAAGGTCCCTACTCCAACAAACCGACTCCCGGAAGACCCCCATTCGTATGTTCATAGGGTTGGAGCCGTTCTACCATCAAGGTTAGCACTTCCAGTTGGGTGGATTGAATATATGGACGAGGCTTCCGGTCGACCCTACTATATGTACCCGCCAACTCGTGCTGTACAGTGGCAGATGCCAACATTTGGATCAATACTGCCCTCAAATCAATCCTCGCTCCCGCCAATTTATGACCCCGGTCTGCACTCAGACGAGCCC
Organism: Gamarada debralockiae; assembly: GCA_002803225.1. Classification (NCBI taxonomy): domain Eukaryota; kingdom Fungi; phylum Ascomycota; class Leotiomycetes; order Helotiales; family Hyphodiscaceae; genus Gamarada; species Gamarada debralockiae. The sequence continues at coordinate 39,622 of NXFV01001281.1, read as the reverse complement.
AATCCAGACGCTTGCTTGATGTAGTCGATTGGAAAGTAGATCCACCACCAGAGGACATCACTGTTCCCCTTAAGGCCTCTGACTTAAAGAAATCACGAGAGACTAAATATAAACCGTCGAAGTCATCAGCCAAAAAGTCAACAAATGCAAGTGAAGTTAGTCCAGGCACTAGTTTGTCGAAACACAAACCAAAGGACTTAAGCGCAAACCCGCTTTTGACGTTTCTGGCGGGAGGAAAGAAGAGATGAAAGTCACAACATGGGACAGTACTGTTATCATGTACAGACTTTAAATATGTTTTATTAACTTTACTTACCTTTGCCACTTATGACTGTTTTTCGATTGGCATCACCTTCGTCCTAGACACAGACCGCCTGAGAGCCCAGGACAAAAAGCAGAGAATCGTTGGGGAACCAGCCCCAGGTCATCTCAACCTGTATGGATTGCGTTATGCCGCAATCAACCTCCCAACCTACCGCTTTCTCCACTGAATACTTAATCGCACCAGAGCTCACCATGACCGGTCTGGCCGATGTGGCTTCCTTTGATGCATACGCCTCACGCTTACAAAGGCAAGACGTCCACAACCCGCACGAAAATACGAATTGAAAGGCATGCACCATCTCATGCAGCAGTACCGCAACATATTGATGGACAAGCTGGCCTTTGACGTTTCGCATCGCGAGATTGATGTTAATGTCTCTGGTATTCTTGTCAAAGAAACCGTTCCTGGCAGTCCAGCTCTCGTCTACGTACACCTTGAGACCGTTCAGATGGACAACCAGCGAATTCAAAAAGAAAGTGCCGTCGAAGATCTACAGCCATTCAAGAAGCAGACAGGGCACTGGGCCTTCAAGACCGTAGCATGCTTGGGGTCTGCGTGCAAACACTTGTTGACGCGCGGTCAGTCTGTTTAATATTGGGCCTTTGGTATTGGAGATCAGGGCCGCAGTCACTTGACGCGCATCATAGAGCCCGATGAATGGGGGATTTCCTGGTAGGGAATGGGGGATGGGCTCTTTAACTGAGCGGGCTGGACACTTTCTGTATTCATGTTTGGGTTAGTTGCAAGGATTGACGCACCTACCATATTCACTTTTAACTTGCTCGGACCTGAAGTCAGTTCGCAAATTACATCTTCCCACTTTCCGCCTTTAGACTTGCCAATTTATAACTCATTTCATCTCGCACAAAGAGCCATTGTTTGAGATTGCTCATTACTTCAACTGAACAAAGCGTTTTGTTTACTTTTGCAATCCCACAAAGGAGTGGACAAGTATCGAGAATCCCCTTGTTTATAGCAAGGTTACTATCACAGGGGTATTTTGCAAATTGGCCATAAGAAAGGGTTGGTAGAGTTCTAATGTAATGCCTAAGGCATGATACCGGTAAGTAAGCTGTACCAGTGGCCGGATTCAGCAATCGCTACTCTTATGCACGGTTACCGGTTCGGTTGCAAAACTTGATTTTCCATGCAGACTCCTCAATCTTTAACCCTGACTATTATTACTCAGCACTAGCATACCCTCTACCCTTGTAAATCCTCCAAGGTTTGCATTTCCAGCTTCCAATATAAGCTCACAGAGCTATTAGATTGGAAGATAGAGTGTGTATGAATGGTTATTATAGATTGGCGCTGAGGAGCGTTGCATCCTGTCGATGGCTCCAAGGATGCATCCGCGTTACCCGAGCGGAATATTTCACGGTCTCATTGAGTCCGAAGAGACTCGTACATGTTAAATATAAAGTATTCCTATCGTCCACATCTAGCTCCTGTGATGACTCCTTCCATCCCAGGTCTCAAATACTAATTGAGCTCAATCTATTGAGATCGGCCAATTTCAATAATTGATAGTAATTCCTTTCAAGATGCCCGCCGGACGCTGTTTCTGCGGAAAGATCAAGATTGAGTACAATGGCACGCCCACCAGAACTGTTTGTCTAAGATCCCCCCAGTGATTGTTATCACCAAAGTATACAAGTGCTAACTCCCCTGAGGCGCTCTGCCACTGTGACAACTGCCGTCACTACACCGGCTCCATGTACAGCCACAACATCGTCGTCCCAAGCACCAAATTCAAGGTTACCGGCACACCAAAAGAGTTCACCGTAACAGCCGCAAGCGGGAAGTCTATTACGAACTGTTTCTGCGGTGATTGCGGTAAGTACAAGGAGATTTAGGCTCATCATCGGCCATCACCCACGGCTGTGGTTTTCAAACGTGATCCGTTACTAACTGGTCTGTCTAGGCACCACGTTATACCGATACGGCGACACCTTCGGTGGAATTAATGGCGATAGGATTGTCCAGGGGGGCTCGATGAATGATATAAGCGACCTCAATGCCAACAAGCCCGGTCTTGAGATGTTTGTCGAAGATCGCGTTGACTGGGTTCATTCCCTCGAAGATGACAGTGTGAACCAATTTAAGGGTATGCCGCCACCGCCTCCCACGGTCTGAGAACCAATTACTCTTAGTTTGTGGTGTCGCACACAGAAAATGGCTTCGTGGAGATGATCATGGTGTGGAAGGAATAGACCATGGTAGTTCTAATGTCAAGCTTTCCCTTCACACATCAAAATGCGCCTGCGTAGCTAGGAGGAGTGTTTTACCAGCTCCTCATATCTTTGGCACAGATCGACTTTCTTGTTCTCCCAAAGGCCATATGTGAGTGTTCTAAAGGTCTTCCAGGACATCTTCATTGTTCTCAGCCAAGAATTATGTAAAAGCTGGAGTCTGTAGAAGATTATCTAGATACTCGAGATTACCTATCTAGTTTACAACATTTTTCTCCATCGCAGCACTTCCTCCCAAGAGACTCACAAAACCGTTTCAACCTCCACGGCTCCACAACCTTCCCATTGCCAACGGCTTCCTGAAAGACATCATGCGTAGCAATCGCAGCGTCCGCAATCTTTGCCTTCTGCGCAAGATGGAAGCCCGCCCGTCGGTTATGAGAGACCGACCCTTGTACGGCTTTGAGCTCGACAGCCAGGTTCTGGACTTCCTCTTCGAGTAGGGCCCGATCGTTCGGTACGATAGCGCACAACATTCTGCTTGCTGTGATGTTGATGATGAGAGAGATGGCGAGGAGCTCGTAACGGTTGCCGAAGTCGGCGGTGTCGCGGCAGGAGCGCTCCTCGGCGTGTACCAGCGCCGTATTGAATTTGCGGCGCCAGGTGATGACGGCGGAGCGCGCAGCGCGCACGTCAGTAGCTATGGCTTCGAAGTCTTCTGGCTGAAGAGTGTCTTGTACGACTACAGCGTGGCCAGTTCTGTTAGCAAGGCCAGGGATTTTAGCCATTAAACTTATCAGGTCGATGCCAAGGTCAGACCGATCGGTGAAGGTTTCATCAGGAGCAGCGGCTGCTTTGAAGACTTCGGTCCAGGATGGGTCATCGAGAAAGCACTTTTCGTTGCTGAGAAGGGTACTGCAGCACTAGAGGCATGAGTTGTGGATCAAGTATGGAGAAGGGGACGGGGTGCTTACAATTGGATACACAAATGCCATGAGCAACGCTTTGTCGAATTCCGACGTAAATCTTGTAGGGCCTCTAAGTTGGATTAGACGAGACGCTCCCGCGATATAGTGACTCCATTGTTGTCCATTTGGCGAATGTAAGAGCTGCAAGGCCATCAGCGGTCGATAACCCTGTATACGGTATGAGTAACCACTCACCTCAAAGATTGCTAGCATCCCGGTTGCGCATAGGACTTCGGAGCTATATCGGGCTCTGGGATCGCTTACTGCGGATCGAAGACTATGAAGGGCTTTCCCATAGCATGAGAGAATGATCTCATTGGCTGGTATATAAGTTCGGACTAGGATGGAGTGAGCCATGGTGATAAGACAACGAAATGCGTCGTCGAGAACTAAAAAGTGTCCAAAACGGGCTGGTAAAAAAGAAAAATACGACCATTGCCGACACGATAGTATGTCTAGCAGCTGACTGGGATCCGATGAAAGCATTGCAGAGGCACTAAAGCTTTATTGTTAGTTTCTTGTTTGTAGAGGCACAAGATCGGCTCCGACTAACATGGTTCCAACGTGAATCGAGGTTAGTGCGGAGAGATCCATAGGGTCGAGTCCGCGGTCCTTTACGAGCAACTCTAGGCCAGAAAGAGGCATTGGAGGCATTGGATGCCGATTTGGATATCTAGACGGGTCTTCGGAGCTGGCAATCATGGAAAGATTCGATTTGCGGCGCGCGGCACCAACGGCCCTCATAGCTTGTCTCCGGATCTTGGTTTGAATCTCTCTGCTAAATCTCTCATTTGGCTCTTGCATGACAAACTCAAAGCCGCCCTCCTCGAAGTTGGTCATCTTGACGGTGTTCGGCACTTGAGTGTGTATGTTCAGCAATCTCGTCTCAAGTTTCCCCAATATTGCAAACGCAAACGGATGCCCACTGCAGAACTACGTTAGAGGTATTGGATGACCATATTTGTTTTCAGACTCATGACGCGTTATCGAGCTGTTGAAATAGCTTAAACGGTCTCGTGGCGGTCGAAACGAGCATCGCTGACAACTTCCTGACAACGGTCGCTGACAAAGGGCGACCATTAAACAAATTGAGAATGTTAAGCGAGGTCGGCACTTGCCAGAAACAGCAAATGGATGCCTGTATACATACAACCCTTGCTAACGTGCACCTCTCTCCTAGCACTTCTTTACGTAGCAACAACGAATTGAGGCCACCATAGGCTATCTTAATCCAAACCGTGTCAGGCTAGTTGTTTTAGAGCCAACGACTCCTTTAATGTTAATCTCAAATCGATTCCACATAATTCGAATCTTTACTCCCTGTATGACGAGTTATAGTATTATTGTTGTTGGTGCGGCATCGCGGGGCTCATAGCTGCGAATGCGTTATCTCAGAAAGGTCATTGAAGCTGAGCCATCACTTAACGAATTTGTCGCCAGCATCGGCATGATGGCAAGAGGCTCAGGAACAAGACGTCGATTCGCTTCAGGACATCTTACCTACTTTACAGGGACTCTAGCCTAAAGAACTCATCCTTACAAGCTCACTCATAGGTAGTAGAACCTGTAATGCCCTACATTATCAAAATTTTTGGCCGCGACCCTAGTACCAAGTTGCTGCCTCAATACAGCCGGAACAAAAATACCAATGGGTATATTTCAATATACCCTCGAACATCTCCACTCAGTACAAGGAATCCGTCGGCTATCCTACCCGGAGACGAAGAGGAGCGACGCGCTTTCGAATTGTTTCGTGAAAAGGCTGCGTATGTTATTACCGGCTACTTTGAGGCCCCTTTTTGGACCCACTTCATTCCCCAAACATGTCATCACGAGCCAGCAGTGCGACATGAGATCATTGCCTTGAGCGCTCTCTTGAAACTTTCATCGCAAGCAGACAACGATCGTCAATGCAGTAGAGCCGATTATAGAAAATTGGCGTTCACCCATCAGACAAAACGCTCAACTATCTACGCGAAAACTTTTCTGGTGGCGACCCCGCAACCTTAAGACTCGCTGTGATCGCCAGCCTAATCGTTGGATATTTCGAGTCCATGCAGGGTAATTGGGAAACTGCAACAGAGCAGATATACAGTGGCCAGAGGCTATTCAAGGAATGGTAGGCCGCTGAACTCACTATCTTCTTGTCTTCCCTTTCCCGTATCTTATGCCACGATGCCGATTAAGCATTCGCCAAGAAAGGACACAACCCAATCCACTTTCTCTCCTCCAACTCCTTCAATATCCACCTCGCAAGCCGTCCCCTGTCAAGATGTAACCCATCCCTCCCCTGCTTGTCGCCTATCCAGACAGCATTGACCTTTCCCGGATTCTCCTCTATTAAGACCTGATTGCCCCGCAATAACGGCACCCTGAACACAGTCCACTCAATCTTGTCACCCAGCGCAACAGTCTCCTTGGCCATGCCCGAGATCTCTTTGTAGGTATCCCCGCCAATGACCTTAACGTAGAGGTTTATTGAGACGAACCATTTCAGGGATCGTGTATCTTGGGGTGCTGAGTAGGAGGCTGTAGAGAGGATGAGGATGCGGGTGAAGGTGCCGGAGGCTATGAGGAGTGGGTAGAGGATTTTGAGTGCATTTGTTATAGGCTATAGTCAGTCAGCATCACTCCCTCTCATCAAACCATAAGCAGGAAAGAAGTATACCGTTCCTTTCCTCTCCCCCATTGTTGGACCAGCCAGCGAAACAAACGTATCAGCCCCACAAGCAGCAGCTTTCTTCAAACCCTCCTCATCTCCCAATTCCCCTTGGATGACAGCAACACTGCTGTGCGAGGACAATTCAGAGGGAATCTTGGACGGAGTGCGGACGTAGAGAGTGACGAAGTGGCCGGATTGAATAGCGGCTTGGGTGAAGATTAGACCGCAGATGCCGGTTCCTCCTATGAGGAGGATGTGGTGTTGCCGTGATGGCATTGTCATTGACTCCGATGCTTCAATTACTTGTAGGGTGAAAGATTGTTATCGTCGGTTTTCCTTGTGCTCGAGAGAAGCCTTTTATATCATGTGGGCTCTGGAGGCGGTTCGCTCGAGAGGTGGCCGCGAGTTTTCATGGCTGTGAGTAAATAACCTCCTGGCCGTATTTGGGTGTCGCTGTGCTCAGGATGTCTCAAATCGACAAGGATAAGACATCACCTCGTACGGACCCACGTCCAGTCTCGGCCCGTCGTTGCTCCCGAGTCTAAATCAAGGTTTAGCCGCAAAAACTGATTCTCCGGGCAGAAAATCTGCACAAGACCCGAAAACACCCAATCACATCGTCCCAAGCCAAAATCTTTCAAGACATCTGAACACATGCCCTCCTATTTCAACGTCGCATCGCCGTCATCTTTCTTTCCCTCTTAAGATATCGAATCTACATGATGGCTTCAGTCGTAGTAACATCTTTGTACGCCTTATCGCAAGACCTAACGACGCAGGAAGCCTTATCAGGTGTCTTCGGGAGCATCTCTTTGGCGACATGGATCTTTCTTCTGGTATGTGATGCGGCTCAGATTCGAAGGTTAAAGAAGGTGCTAATAGTTCGATAGGTCCCTCAGCTTATCCTAAATTACAAGACTGGCAGCGCTGATGGGATTTCGCTGGCATTTTTGACCGTCTGGCTCATCGGTGATGCTACGAACCTTGCTGGTATGCGATACCCTTTCGTTGAAGAACATAACGAGGTCCGGGCTTCAAGTGGGCGTCGGAAATTCTCAAATCTGCACCTTTTTCCATTCAAGTTCTTTCATGGAAGCCTATTTCACGTCATCCCGTCAGCTGGTCACGTGCCATATGAAGATCCCTTTGACCATCTCCAACGAAGACTTCTGTACTGACAAGCCTCACAGGAGCCATCTGGGCTGATCTCGTACCCACAGTCATTGCCCTAGCAATCTACTTCTGCATCGCCGACTTCGTCCTAATCTCCCAGTGTCTCTACTACAACCATGTCAACGCCTTGCGTGTTAAGCGCCATCCCTCAATTCAAAGTACTACCTCTCACGACTCCGAGAACTCACCTCTTCTCACCCGTCGTCGATCATCCGACGCTATGGGCCTCCCTGGTTCCCACCGTCGTCGCTCCTCCGCTATGAGCCAGAATTATCGAAGGGATAGCTTGACGAAGATCATCGAGGATGAAGAGGGTAACGAGGGCAATTCGTGGCTGAGGAATACGCTGAGTATCATCGGCGTCATTGGTGTTGGTGCCGCGGGTTGGGTGTTGGCGTGGCAGAGTGGTGTTTGGAAACCTACGAATGAAAAGCTCCACATACCTGAAGCGACGACCCAAACGCCATTTGGTGCTGAATTCCTGGGCTACTTCTCTGCTGTGTGCTATCTCGGGTATGGCCTTTCTCCTTTCCATAGTCCTCCTATTAGTTCCCATGCAAATCACATGACCTAACACACTCTCTCTTTACATCCGATCCTCTGCTAACGTGATATCAGAGCCCGCATTCCCCAAATCGTTAAGAATTATAGAGATAAATCCTGCGAAGGACTGGCCCTGCTCTTTTTTCTCCTCTCCCTAATGGGAAACGCCACCTACGGTCTCGGCATCCTCTGCCATTCTCTCGAACGCGAGTACCTAATAACCAACACGCCCTGGTTGATTGGCTCTCTCGGAACGATGGTCGAGGACGCTATTATCTTTGTGCAGTTCAGGATGTACGCTCCAAAATCGAGTGCTGTTACTGAAGCAGTCGAATCATGAGTAGAAGAGCAGGAAACCGTGTGGTCGGAAAGTGCATTGAGGCTGGAAGGCAATTTCGGCATCAATGGGGATTGTTGCGGGCGATCGATGCATATGGGCGTTCTTTGGATGTGGGATTTGTACTTTTATGTTGTATATTCGTTGGACTTGGCCGTTTTGCTGCACATTGGTTCGCATCCTTGCGAGATCAGAATGCCACACTAGTTGATTGAAATGCAAGATATCAATCGCGATATAGGTTTGAATCATTGGAAACGGATGCGTTTGAAGGCCCGGCGGGTACAAAGTTGAACACGCTTAGGCAAATGCTCTCGTCAATCGCTCAATCTCGAAGAAGGATTCATTCGCGTAGAGAACTTAGCTCTTATAGTCATGCCCGCGTACCCCTCTCATTCACTCAACGACCCTCAACAATCTACCCACTCATCCCCCACCCACACACTTAAGCTCAAACCTCCAAAACTCTATCCCGTCACCTTAAACCTCTCCCTCCCACAGCCCTGCCCAGCCAATCCGAACACCCCCTCTTTCAAGCCTTTCTCCAGCACTAGCTCCACACCTCGGTCTTTCAACCCATTCACTCCATTTAATACTAACATGGAAACTCGTGCTCTCGTCATCCAGAACGTCCAGGGGGTTTGAACAATTGAATCGTAGCACGCTGGACTGGATGAAAATTCGGAGTTAGCTTCTCTTAATTGCGGAAAGAGGGAGAATGAGTGGGAAGGACTTACCATCCCTTTCCTCGGATCCGCAATCTGAATGATTGGATGAGGGTCCAACCTAAATATTGCACCCAGGTACGCGATATGTTGATATGCGCACGCGGTCGTGTGGTGCCAGGGGGCCAGTGGGGAGTGTAATGTGCCATAGATCACCCTTTTCCCTACAAGAAATTGGTTCAGAGGGGTTGAATGATTTGTGTAAGTGGACTTTAGGATTCCGGAGGCGATGAGGAGAATTGGAAGCGTGTTGCTGTTTGGATGGAGACTTGCTTGGTGAAAGAATATGAGCGATGTGGCGCATAGGCAGAGGGTCCAGGTGTAGATCCCGCGTGGATGGGTAGGAGATGGAAGGTGCGTCGTAAAGGGGCCAGAAGACGGTGGGAGAGGATACCGGGGTGGGTTAGCGGGTGAGTGGAATATGGTCCATCTGGAGAGAAATAAAAAGATTTAGTATAATCGCTCAAGTAATTCCAGCAATCCAAAAATCCAGATCTGGATAACAGAGAAAACACAACACACCGCAAGCCCCGTCCAAATCGCTCCATTCCGATAAACGATTCTCCTTGGCCTTAACGTTCTTCGGCTTTGAGATAGAACATGATCACTGCTCATCTCACCCCAAGCTCTCGGTCCTCCACTCTCCTTTTCTCTCGGCAAAGTACACCGAGTGAATCGTTCCAGCCTCTCAACCTCAATGTATCTCTCGATCCCTATTCGTATCCAGTCCGGTAGCGTCGCATGGTATGTTCCACACGTAAGGTTACCTGGGGTAGTTAACAGTAGATGTATTCCCATATGTGTATCTGGCTGGAATTCTTTCGGCTCTGGGTTGGATTGTTGATTTGAAGGAAGCGATTGGGGGGTTGTGAAGTATCCGTGCCGTGGATTTCGGCCCATTCGCAGGAATTGCAGGTGCAGATGGTGGGAGAACCTGGATCGGATTCGGGATGATGCGTTGAGAAATAACTGATTGTGTATGGTTGAGTGAAGAATGACGTTAAGATGTGGCGTTTTGACATGTCGTAGGAAGGCACATTTGCATCGTTGGAAGCCAGTCGCTCTTTCTCTGTGAACGCTTTTGTTCGAGTCGTTGGAACACTTTGAGCGATTCAAGTGAGAGCCTTGGATGTAATTGAGCAATTGTGTGCTAATAATCGGCTCGATGCATTCTTGGAAAGTCTGGAACTGAGTTTGTTGAATACTAATGAACGATTAAAACTGCCCCTTGTCGCATTTCATCAGTCCTGTTCATCTTCCTTAACCGGTTCAATGAGCCAGTACTCAATATTCTTAACCTTAAACCTCTCTTTCCCATCTGCTTCATCCTCACTTGCCTTGAACGCGCTCTTAATTGTAGAAATCCAAGCCAGGAACCCTTCCTTCAAGCCATGTCCAACGCAACCAGTAAGTCCGTATCGGCCGTGTGAGTCATGCCTATGAAGCTCATCCGATCTTTATCAATAATTCTCACGTCTCCGGAACTGTCGGTTTCTCGGCCGTCTGTTCGAAGGATCAAAGGCCTCGCCACATTGCTTGAATCGCCGTTAAAAATTCGATCTCGGGGCATGACACGGCCCTTCGCGAAGGGGAATATCTGGTAGCGCAGCCGATACTGTATGGCCGGATGGAGGCTTGCTAGGAGGTGGAGTATATTTAATGCCGTATATGACACTAGACGGTTTGCTGATGGCCTGAAAAACTGGGAATCAGTAATCGTTCACTCGATTTGAAAGATGCACTCACCGCTGCTGAGAGATATCCGCCACCTTCAGAGGATGTTCGGTCGCGGTGAGGATCAACATAATGGATTCGTTACGGTATTCCGCGGGAGATGCGCAAGCTGGATAGAGGTCTGTGATGGATATGGGCTTTGATGTGAGACCGATAGTCGACTCGAAGTATCGCCTGAGCTGATCGTTCGAAGCGAGTGAGAGAACGGGATCTCGGTTGACAGCTTCCAGGGTGGTTGGCGCGGTTTCTGATGGGACTTCTCCTGCATCTGTATTCGTTCAGCCTCTGTGAACGAATGGTTGATTGGAGGATGTGGACAATGGATCCACTTACCATCTGCCCTGTCAGAATCGTTGGGTGTGGCTGAAAGATTGACTGAGTTTGTAGGGTCCGGATCGTAGGGTCTGACTGCAGCTTTGCCCTTTTCCACCGCCGGGACCGATTCATCAGAGTAGGAAGTAAGGGCAGCATCGAATGTGTCTTGGAACGATTGAAATTGCTCCCCGATAACCTACCATCTGGGACAAACGCAAACTCATCCGGCTGTTTCCCTTGCCCTTATTTTCGTTCGGATCGCTTGCCCCCATTGAAGTATTCTCCTTGCCCTTTGGTATTGTGTGCTGTCGAGGCTGATCGGCTCGCTGATGACCCCATGACTGCGAGCTCAGTGTTCCGCCTTTATTTAGACCTATGGGTATTGAGCCTGAATCCGTTCTCGATGCTGGCATTTTCCTTTAGGGATGCTGGTTTGATCTATTTCCATTCGCTTACCGTCATAAATGCGGTAGACCGGGAGCTCAAGGAATTGACGGTGATGCAAGTTTCGCACCTCTAATCAGTAGACGGATCGATTCACTTAACCTCACAAACCGCACATGTCAACGTCCAAGGGATTGTCTAGTGCGCAATGGTCGCACGTCCATTTGGTAGACGACAATGAATTATCCACAGGCAGATTGAATGGTTCACTGGAAGCTGATGGTTGCGCTTTGGTAGATGATTGAGAAGGTGCTGCTAGAGGGTTGGCTGCCGAATTGTTTCCGTTGACGAGCTGGATTCTGGTGATGGAGCGTCCTCCGACTTGACGGGCTCAGCCTGGCAAGGCGCGGCCATGATGGCCGCTGAGGTATGATGATAGCCTTGGATTGTTCAAAAACAATTGGCGACTTTGAAGGAGCCAGACGGCAATCGCAATTTAGGCATATGAGGCAGAAGTGTGGAGGCAAGGCGGGAAAGAACATCCGGCCGGCACTTGCAGAATCCGGAGTCTTTGATTCAATATTCTGTACGAGCGATTAAAGCTAATGCTATAAATCCAAATCAACGATCAAAAGTAAGATGGAGGCATCGAAAGTACTTCTTCACAATCACTGGATTGAGCCGAGCAATTAACCGCTTAATCTGCATAAGGAGGCGAAAGGGAAGTTATAAGCAGGATTGATATCACTGCGAAAAGTTTACCTGTGCAAGAATTACCTGTGTCCTCAATCACCTCATCCATTTCAGTGATTGAAGTTGAATGGCAGCATCTATCTAGGCAACTCTACTTTCCAAGCGTTTCGAGGTTAGAAACATGGATGTTTTCATAGAAATTGAAAACGACTTGTTCAAAACTTCCTTGTAGAACAGATTGAATCGCATCAGTCATATTCGACGTCGAATTCTGTGGTTTGGAATCTCAAGCATTCTCCAGTCTCCACACAAATGGAGGCCGGTTCGCTGCTTAAGTTTAGGGTTGATAATAAGGTTAACAGCGTTCCAATAGATGCCTTACACTGAATCATGAACGATTTGAATCTGCAGAGGCATGGAAGTTGAGTGCTGGATTAAATGGAGAAGTCAAAATAGATGTTCAAGATGTGGCGGTGTTGTCGCCAAGATATGTCGCTAGTCCACATTTGGAAGTGCCAAATTGGTTCTTCTCCTTTTGTGCTCCCACGAACCTCATCAATCGTCACTTGTATTTTCATTTTATCGTCACTCATTCATTAGAGGGTTTCTCGTACTCACTCTTTTGTACGGATCCTCATCCATTCATTTTCTGCCTCTATCCACTTCGCGAAAGATACCCGAATACCACCTCAAGATGCAGCTTAGCATCCTCTCTCTCGCTCTCGCAGCAGCACCAGCTGTCGTCTCTGCTGCCGGTACTCTAGGTTTCGCACTCGGTGACAAGAAAGCAGACGGAACATGCAAGTTCCAAGCTGATTACGCCTCCGACTTCTCCACCATCAGCAGTGATTCCTCTGCCAAGCTTGTTCGAGTCTACGCAGCCAGTGATTGCAACACCGCACAACAGATCTTGCCTGCTGCAAAGGCTGCTGGATTCCAAGTCATCTTGGGCATCTGGTATGCACACATCCGGATATGGGCGCGTTAGAGTCAATTTCTAATCTACAACCACAGGCCCGACACAGACGAATCCTACGCCGCAGACAAAGCAGCAGTCGTCGAATACGCGCCCCAATACGCCGACCAAGTCTATGCCATCACAGTCGGCTCCGAGACACTCTACCGCGGAAACTTCACCGGGCCCGAACTCCTCGCGAAGATTCAAGATACCAAGAAAGCAGTTGGAAGCAGCTTCAAGGTCGGCACCGCAGATTCCTGGAACAAATATCAAGATGGGACCGCAGATGCGTTGGTCACTGGGGGTGTTGACATTCTCCTTTGCAACGCATTCTCGTATTGGCAGGGACAAACGCTCGCCAATTCTACGGCGTCGTTCTTTGATGATATTATGCAGGCGTTTGGACATATTCAGGATGTCGCTGGTTCTGCGGATAAGACGCCCGAGCTTTGGGTTGGTGAGACTGGATGGCCTACTGCGGGAACAAATTACCAGAGTGCTGTTCCAGGAGTTTCATCTGCGCAGACTTTCTGGTCGAATGCTGTTTGCGGTATATTGGACTGGGGCGTGAATGTCTTTTTCTTTGAGGCCTTCGATGAGCCATGGAAGCCAGTGAGCAAGGGAGCTGATGGAAGCGTTGCTGATGAGACTCATTGGGGTGCCTGGAACGCGGACCGATCAAAGAAATACTCTACCACTTGCTAGATATGGCCATCTGTGTGCCATTAGGTTCGCGGGACTTGGGCATGGAACAGGTGTATTATTGTCTTCTTTGAATGGGGCTCTCTTGTGGAATTAGATGTTGAAATAGATTGGATTGTTTGCTACAGCACATGCATACTCTTAATGGCTGTACGCGTTTCTGATTCCGAAAGAATAGCGTCTCGAGAAAGTACTCTCTATTAAACTTGTGAACTTGCGCCTAGATCCTTGTCCGACGCGGCAGGGGCCGGTGCGCGGTTGTGTTCTTTCCAAAAGAGGCTGCCATGCTTTGGTCACGCCGTATCACAGAACTCACTTAATTAATCGACTGCGTTCGGAATGACCGGGAGAACAAATATTTGGTAATGGGAGAATAATAAATGACAATGTCCGCCGGTAATTAAGATTAAAAGCCTTCGGCCCACGCTCCCCTCCTATTCCCTATGTCCAACCACGTCCCAATTAGGTAAGCGGTTCATTCAAAAAAAGATCTGGTGGATCGCGACAACGTTCCTTCCCCTTAAGCACATCAACGCTCAAGTCGCCCTTTCCTCTCTCATCTTGCAGACTGGATTCGCATACAGCTCTTTTCCGTATGCCTTCTTTTCAGCTTGCTTGATCAGATGCCTTCTGCTTCTTCTTCAAGTTACTTTACACTCCTTTTTTAATAATTTCCCGAGCAAGCTTTCACTTTCGTTGAGCGCGTCACTACTCCGTAGGATCACGTAATTCTATCAACAGCATCACAGCCCGCGCAACCATTGGGCTCGGTTCGATTCAAAGAGACGCAGTAGCAGACGATCTGAGCATCGTCTGTGCTCGTCTCGTTGTGGTGAGTGATCCTCGTTGATGGCAAAATGGCCTGAAGCGCATATGCCTGACCTGCCCAGTAATAAGACGTCTTCGTTGAATTCATCACCTCCTCCTCCTGCGACAGCAGAGGACGGATCCGCCAACATCGGCCCTCAAGTATTCGAACAGCCTGGATCACCAGCGTTCTCAACAAGCTCGACGTTCGAAGGAGGATCTAGCCCCGTACTCCCGCCTCTTCCCGCGCCAACATTCAACGGACGTACCATCAATCTCTCAAATACTCCTCCGTCTACATCGCGAAGTGAGAGCAGCCATTACTACACTGCGAGTTGGGGATCTCCATACCAGCAACCGCCAAGCGCATCTGGCAGAACACATTATTCACACGCGCATTCCCATACACTAAGCAGTGAGCCGTCCGAAGATTCTCCTATTCGCCATCTCGAGTTCCATACGCCATTCCTGCGTCCTGCGCCGACATTCACCAGGACTGCGACGGATCCCGAATTCGTATCCAACGACGGTTTCATCAGCGCGGCTGTTCTCGCAAATCGCGCTCGACGACCAGCGCAAGGCTTGACTGAAGATTGGATCCGCCAGCACACGGGAGGCGAGTCTACAGAACGGAATAATTGGCTTAGTGACGACCCTGGGGATAGTGAGCACTCTTCATTGAGCGGATCGATCTCGGGAGAAGGAGATTGGCTAGGTCAAGACGCTGATCCGAGAACGCCCACATTGAAAAGGTTTTTGGAATCGAGAGACCAGAATCGCAGGGATTCATCAAAGGCTGCACATAAGCGGCAGCAAAGTACGGAGACCCTCAAGCAGGAACATTTCTCGGACTCCTCGCTTCCCACGATGGCGACCACAAACGAGGAACCGGGTTCAGGCGCGGAGATGGCAATATTGACTCCATCACCTTCTGAAGAGAGGGCGCCGCCGCCTCCACCGAAAGAGATGCAACCGTGGCGAGCGGCAATGCTTCCAGCGACACCGGCAGTTCCCGCCCCTGCGCCTTCACCTGCACCCGGTCCACCACGACTCAGGAAGAAGGTACCATGGAAAGGCAAGAATATCATGGTTCTCTTACCTTGGGACGATGAGCGAGGACAGAAAGGCAAAGCTCCTACGCCCATGAGCGAGAAGGACGTGGAAGCTATGCTGAAAGAGTGGGAGCAATTGGGCTACGATACTACGGGATTTAATCTTGGTCAGAGCCATAATATTGATGATGAGGGTGGTGAAGGCCAAAGTCGTTGCCCATGGCCACAGGCGGTTGACATGAATCACGAAAGACAGCAGAGATCTTTCAGAGTTAGCATTCCTGATCGAAGTGGTAAGTTGTAAATTTTCTTTGCACCAACATACAATGGCCTCTGTTTTGAAACGAATACTGTTATTTGGCCTATTTATTTTGCACCATATACTACATTTACTAATATCTATGATTAAACAGAATGGGACGCATATGTCAAGGAGTTGTCGGAAGCCAAGCTTCGTGCTCTAGGAGTTTCATTTGGTGACGAGGATCCAGCCCCTACAATATCTCCGGCTGCGTCCAACATGAGCCGCCACGCGTCAATGCAATCGATGCAATATCCCCCGTTACCCTTCTCGCCGCCATTGCCAACGTCATCAGCTTCGAGTAGTCATCTTACTCATCACCCGAACCCGTTCTCTCCAGCATTGATGCCAGGCGCAGGAATGTCAACAAGCCAGAGCTCCAACCCTGGCTCGATTGCCTCTCCAGCTTCTATGCACGCACACATGCAAGGAAAATACAACCCAAGGCAGTCGGTCTCGTTTGCTAGTGGAGATCATCCTTTTGGATCGCCATTCCAGTATCCGCAGCAGCAATCTCCTAATGTTTGGTCACCACAACCAATGCTCTACCAACAAGGCGCAAGAGGCGGATCGCCAGCTTTGCAAAAACTTGGTGCTATCGTTTCTCCCACTTCGCCTTTTGCACAGGACGGATACTTTCCCCAAGGCGATGTCATGTCTCAAATGCAGAAGCGTCAGCAAATGTTGCAAAATCAGCTTCATCAACAACAACAATTGCAGCTCCAAGCTGGCGCTAGAGCCTCGCCACGTCTCCAAGAAGTTCGTGAAATCGATGATGATGAGACCTTGGCACCCTCGAAGAGTCCGTCCAAGACCCCAGAAGCGAGACAAATTAGACACAATCCGAGTGCAAGCTTGCAGCAAGAGATTGATGATGCCGAGTATCATCTGGAAGAACAATTCCAACGACAACTTGAGCATGAGGATTACAGTCCTCATTCAGACCATGGCGATGAAGAGACACGTTTTAGCAAGAAGCCAGAACCCTCGCATACTCGCAATGTCTCTTCCATGACTGGTGGTCTTGTTTCTTCTCGCTATGCTGTGGATGACTCCGATGATGGTCCTGTGTTGCATCATCCCCAGCCGCATAGCAGAGGTCATTCGCTTTCTCAACGTCCTTTCCAGGACAGCGAGGAAAGTGCACCGGAATCAAAGCTTGGTCTTCTCAATACCAATAAGAACGAGAAAGATTTTTCAGATATCGAGACCAATCCAAGTAACTTGGGCACGCCCATTCAGCCCATGGATTTGTCTAGCCTTGGAGGTCATGATCGATCATTGTCAACGTCAAGCAATCCATGGGTTGACTCCAAGCCAAATTACAGTGAAAACAGCGCTCCTCATCCTGGCCATGCTACCAAGCCGTCGATGTCAAAGCTTAATGTAGAGGCGAAGGAATTCAAGTTCAATCCGACGAACACCTTCAAGCCGAGTCAATTTACGTTCAACGGGAGCAACTTTCAGCCACCAGTTGCTGCCTATCCAGGCTTTGCGCCACCGCTATCCACAACCTCAAGCCACTTCAGCAACCACTCGGTCAACAGCTCGAAGAGCAAGATCAATGTGGCTGCTCCCGTATTCACTCCAGGCCAAAGCGAGTTTAACTTCTCTGCTGGTGGTCCTTCGTTCAGACCCGATGCACCCGCATTTACTCCTCTCAATTCCAAATTCTCCGATTCTGTTGGGAGCGGTGGTTCAGGTAGCGAAGGTCGTCGAATTTCCATCTTTGGAAACATTGATTTAAGCCTTCTCGGAATCACGAAACCACCGAAGAAGAACAAAGCAATCCCTATTATTCGACCGGATAGCAGCCATTCTAGGACGGTGGAAGACGAGACCGTGGAAGACGAAGATGGCCACATTACTCAAGGCATAAGTCGTGCCAAGAGAGCTCGTGGAGTTAGGGATGACAGCGATTCAGTTCCCTTGTTTGCTGAGCCCAGCATGCCGCTTGGAGAAACAACTCGAGAACAATCACCGCCAAAGGAGACCCTGCCTGCAACGGCCAAGCCTGCGGACAAGGAAAACTCTGCTCCTCTTGGTGATAGCGGAGAGGAAGCACCTGAGATCCCGCCGAAGTCTCACTCCCGAAATCTCAGCAGACAGTCACCAGAGCAAGAAAAGGAGTTTTCTCCCTGGGAATTCCGAGAACAAAAGCAGGCCGAGGACTTCAATGCTGCTCGACCTTTCATCTCTCGAAGATATGGATCTGGCCTTCCTGGTTATGGTGCCTATGCTCCTTCTGAAGAGGAGAAGGTTTCCCCAGTTGAAGAGGAAGAGCCCACGAAACCTGAGCCCCCGAAGAAGGCTCACAAAAAGAACTCATTGTCCGCTACTGCGAAGCCGTTCGAGTTCCGACCAGGAGCATTTAATTTCACATACGGTGGTGAACAGCCCAAGCCAGAGCCTGCCCCAGTTGTCGTGCCACCGCCGGTCTCTCTTCCTAAGACTGGTGGTCTTGGAGGTCTCTCTGCTTCAAGATATGCTCGAAGCCCGACACCCCCTGTTCAAGCCGAGTCTCCCACATTCGACATGCAGCCGGATGAGATGCCCAAGTTCCAGGCTGCCTTGCCACGACCAGAGAGCCCTCCAAAGGACGTTCATGACGACGTCGAGGAACACGAACCTACATTCGAGGAGATCGATGCTGTCATGCGTCATCTCAATGAAGTCGAGATGGAATCTGCTCCTCGTGGGACCGAAACTCCAATCTGGCATCAATCGAGCCCTGCAAAACAGATCCAAATGCCCGATCCGGATAACTCCTCTCCAATTCGTCTCCAACCTCAGAATCTCATGCGCAGCGACGCTCCTAGTCCAAGCCCTGGACGATTCCGAGCACTACCGGGGGAGACGCTGCCGCAGAGAATCTTCTCTCGTGAGCAAGATGATCCATTTGTTGGAGAATCTCCACCAGTCCTACCCTATCCATCACCAATCCATCGCCTTAACAACGGAAGCAGCCTGCCTGCCAGCGACTGGGACGATGTTCTCAGTGAGACTGAAGAAGCTAAGCTTCAACCTCGTGCTCGGTTCTTCGACAACCATGTCAATGACCTCGTTGGCGGATTACTGGCTGAGAGATTAAATCCCTTGGAGAGAACTCTTGAGACAATCCAGATGTCTCTTGAGATGATAGCAGCACGAGCTCCATCGAGTCGCAGAGACCGACGAAGCATTTCTGGTGCACTCAGTGACGCTGATGATGAAGATGATGAGGAAGTTGCACCAAGGAGATCACTCAGCCCGAGAAGAGATAAGAAACTTGAGAAGATCCGGACTATTGTTACGGAAGCTCTTGCTTCCCATCAAATGTCAAGACCACAAACTGCCGACCAGACCCCTGCCGTCCTTCCCGATTCCAGCAATGTAATTAAGGTTTTGGAGGAGATGAAGGAGCAGTTTGGTCAGTCTATGCGTCTCGATCTCCGTGGAGAGGACCTCAGAAATATTGTCGAGGAAGCTGTCGAGAGAAGAATGCCAGCTTCTCCCAAGCCTGTCATTGATGAGACTGCTATCGCAAATGCAGCTGAGAAGGATGCCAGAATTGCCGATCTTGAAGAGAGACTTCGTCGTGCTGAAGCAACTGCCGAGGATGAGATCAAGAACCGTCGCAGCATTGAAGAGTCCGCTATGACCAGATCTGCCGAATCTCAAGCCAAGATCACAGATCTTGAAGAACGATTCCGTCGGGCTGAGGCTTGTGCTGAAGAGGAGATTAAGAACCGACGAGCTGCTGAGGACCGCCTTGCTGAGGTCCAAAGACTGCTTCGTATCTCATCTGAGGAAGAAGATCGTCTTCGTGAAGCTATGGATGAGCGAGAGGTGAAGATCCGCGAGATTGTGGATCAGAGCGACCAGAAGGTAAGAGCTGCCGAGGAGTCCAGAGCCAAGACGATGATGAAGATTGCTTTACTGGAGGCCTCCCAAGACAACGCCCAGAAATCTCAATCCGACTACAATAACCGAATTGCTATCGCCGAAGGCGACCTCCGAGAAGCTCGACAGGAAATCCAACGCTGGCAGATGGAGGCCGAACGGGCACTGGAAGCCGCCAAGAGGCATAGCGAAGATGCAGAACAGGCCAATGAGACCAACAAGGACCTGAGAAGAACCATCGATAGCCTGAGAACCCAGATGGAGGAAAGTATCCGAGTCCGCGAGGGTATGAGAGGGAAGTTAATGGGTTTGCAGGAGGACATGGCTCTTGCGGCCCGCGAAATATCCGAAGAGAACGCCCGACGCGCCAAGAAGGAACAGGAGCTTATTGCCCGCCAGGAAGTTCTGGATGCCAAGCTCCAAGCGGAGGCCCGGACTAGGGAACGTCTGGAGTTGGAATGCCAACGACTAGAGAATGGTGAGAGGGAGGGTATGAGAGCTGTCAGTGAGTGTAAAAGACTGGAGGCCCTGGTAGCGGAATTGAAGAACGAGAGTCACGCTGCTCAGAAGGATGCCATGAGATACCAGCGAGAGTTCGAGGAGGCGAGAGAGTCTGGTTTATCTGAGGTGCAACGAACAAGACACTACATGCAAGCTGAGATTGAGTCCGCCAACAACCAAGTCAATGTTGTTCGCGAAGATCTTGAGAACCAAGTCTCCCGTCTGCGTGCCGAGTTGGATCAGGTGAAGTTAGACGCAGACACTACTCGAGAGAAACACGAGATGCTCCTCGAAGAAGCCAACACTTCCAAGAAGATACTTCTCGATGATCTGAAGGTCAGACACGCCAATGAAGTCGAGGACTTGCAGACACAACACGAACGTCAACTCAACAACGCCATCGAGGATGCCCAACGTCACGAACAGCACCTCTTAGAACGCCTCTCCCTCTCTTCATCCAAGACCGAACACCTCCAAGATCGTGTCTCACACTTGGAAGACAAGCTCGAAGTCGCCAAATCAGCAGCCAATGCCGCGGCCAAGGCAGCACGCTCAGCAAGCATGTCATCTTCACAAGCCGTTTCTCGAGCCATAGAGTTACCAGAGAAGATCTCTCCCCAAGCACTCCGCGAATCAATCATGGTCCTACAAGAACAACTCCAAGATCGCGAACAAACAATCGAGAAGCTCGAACAACAGGTCGCATCACTTGATCCCGACTCCGGCATCAAGATCTCCAAACGAGACGACGAAATCCTCTGGCTTCGCGAACTCCTTGCTGTGCGCAAATCTGATCTCCAGGATATCGTCAGCGCTCTGGAGACTGAGGATTATGATCTTGATCAAGTGAAGGACGCAGCTATCCGTCTGCGCGCAAACCTGCAAATGGAAGAGCAAGAGCGTGAGCGAGCTATGAATGGCGGTTCCGCACTCAACCTCCCTAATATTGCTGCAAGTCTTCGCGATGCCGCTACTCCTCGTGTTGCGCAAGCCGTTGGGCCTTTGGCAGCAGCTTGGGGCAACTGGCGCAAGGGCCGTGAAGGCTCCATCTCTGACTCTGGACGTACACGCAGCGCTACTCCATCAAGAGCTAGTCCTGCTACGCAAGGATTCTTCTCTGGTCTGATGACACCTCCTGCTTCCAACCTTCGCCAAAGTCCATTAGCGGGCGGAAATGGAGGTGTGCAACCAACCGCCTTCGGCAGCACGGGAACTCGATTCACGGCTCAGCAGCTTGTGAATCAGCCACGATCTATGACGCCTCGAGCACAGGAAAAACAGCCAATGAGAGGAAGCCCGCGACGTGATAGGGCAGGAAGTGGACACCCGGCTACGTCACCCATGATGCGGAAGAGTAGCTATGATAATGATGCCCGCGTAGAGGACTTCAGTGATGCCGGGTTTTACGATGATGATGAGAGTACGGTGGATGATAGTATGTTCGGCGCAGGGATGGGCCGATAACAATTACAACAAATCTGAGGAGGATTTCTTTTGTTTATGATTTGTGAGGGATGGAAGTCGGGGAAAGATGAATGGAGACGTAGATATATACACTAATCGCTAGATTGATACCCGGGGAGGATGGCTTGGAGACTTGTTGCACAGACAGAATGCATATACCCCAGCACTTTCGTCGTTTCTCTTTCTTTTGTCTTGTTTATCATAGCACAGCGTGGAGCGTGGAGGATGAATTGGAAATGAAAGATTAGCCGTTCGTTTTGTGTGGATTTTTGTATATAGCCAATGAGTGGTAGGAAGGAAATAGATGTTTTTGAGATGTGGTGGGTTCTCTTTCCTTGACTGGATGTGGTGATTTGCATGTGAGGGAGTGAGTTTTGTTTATCTGTTGATGGAGGGAGTATTAGAGCACGAAGTCGTGGTTGCATGGTAAAGTCACTGGATGATGACCGCTAAGGACGTCAATGGCTCGAGTTCTGTCGAGAGTCGATCCTTGCTGAAGTGTACGAAGGTAGAGCATCCCCCGTCTCCTTCGAGAGAGAAGTGATCCTTCGGATTGGGCAACCTTTTCAGATGCTGTGAAAGTCGTATGCCGTAAGAGAGGTTGCTGCTTGACCTACTGAGCGATTCTGACAATGTTGCAATCGCGCCTCTACACCCGCGGGGTTACATCTCACTTCTCGGGCTTCTCTCCAGTCATTCTGAAATTTCGCAAAATAAGAGAAGCCGCTGTCTTCTATATCATCCAAAAAGAAGAGCCACAAAGGCTGCAGCTGTCTTCAGTTTCGGATTTGCGTCGCAGTAGGGTGCGTGACAGATCGGATGTCAATGCTAGGGTCAGTGGACGCCTTGATGCCTGTCTGTCATTTGGTAGTCGAGTGCGGTTCCTAATGAGAAAGTTGCAGTTCGATTGATGGGAGAAAACAGTCCGTCGCTGTTCTGAGGGATGGGAGGACAAGTGTCCGGGCGGATATGACTGATTAGGCGCGCTCACAGAGGTGTTGTTGCGAGTGCTCCCATACCACGTTACTGATACTTAGTATAACATGGAAGCGGGTGCTTCTCGTCGGAGGTTCATTATGAGTTCAATTTTGGTGGTGCAGGGAAGATATTTTAGTGCACAAGATGGGTTAATTTCAGAGCCAGATAGCAGCGGTGCAAACTACCATCTTGAATTGAGGTCGTATGGGTCTTATATTATGTGGTCCTAGTCATTACCTCAAAATATTATGCTCCCGTCGAGCAGGTGCCACAAGACGAGCCCGAACCCAGATTTCAGAGTTTTCATATAATTTGCTCCCGGGTTCAATGCAAG
Organism: Gamarada debralockiae; assembly: GCA_002803225.1. Lineage (NCBI taxonomy): Eukaryota > Fungi > Ascomycota > Leotiomycetes > Helotiales > Hyphodiscaceae > Gamarada > Gamarada debralockiae. Next base: position 16,592 of record NXFV01001281.1, on the reverse strand, counting down.
TTATCTTATTAGATCCTGACGGATATAGACATTCTGGACATTAACCCTTCAGTGGCGTCTAAACCGCTCGGGCGGTTTCTCCAGACACAGGTCCTTCGTCCGCCTCTGATACTATCGGCCCCTTCAATCTTACACCAGGACCTGTTACAGAGCACTTCTTGTCCGGTTTCACCTTGCTAGATGCAATCAAAAAGCTGCCTAGGCCAAAGCCTATGGACTGGTTTTCCCTATTGCTACTATCTTGACCTCACCAGATGCCACGGCCACCTAATGTGAGTGGCTGGTGGAGATGTTCCCAATGTGATGCGGACGTCAACGCCGCATTGCGGGGGAATACATGCTCCGACTGCTCTCATAGTAAATGCATGGACTGTGGCGACTTTGGCTCAGCTGGACTGACCGGCGGCTCTATGGACAGGTATAGTCAAACAAGCACTGCCAATGGCATCGCAGAAACCCCCCTCCTCCTGTTACACTTCCGGGCAAAACCGAAACTCCTGCCAATTATTCTTAACGGCTCCCTCGTCGCGAAGGCGTGTGCTGACTCAGGCAGCGAGGAGAGCTGTATCAGCAGAAACCTTGTTAGGAGAATAAAGACTTCGATCAAACCAGATTCCACAACATTTACACTGCCGCTCACAGCTCGCAAATTCTGTAGTCTCGGAGTTGCTTACATTCGTTGCAAGTTCCCCAATGAGCGTCGTAAGCATGAGCTGGTCAAGTTCTTCGTGTTCAAAGAGCTTCAGTCGGATATCCTGGTTGGGAGACGCTTCCTCCGATCAACTCGGACATTAGACAAACACCAGAGCAGGTTGGATGAGATTGTGGAGATGCCAAAGCGAAAACCTGCAGTACGATCAACTGGTACCACCGGGGAGAGATTTCTCTGTTGGTTGGATGGTGTCTGCATCTGGTCACTTCCAGATACAGGTGCAGATATCAGTTCGATATCTTCTGACTGTGCAAGGATGCTAGGATATTACGAGCTCGGCGGAAAGCCCTTGGACCCAGCCGATGATATATTGATACACTGGGCAGACTGTTCCACAAGTAAGCCCATTGGAAGCATTCAAGCGGTGGTATCATGTTGCCAGCCTACCAACAATGCAGCTCCACCACAACGACTTATCGAAAGGGATGCCTCAGGGCCAGGCACTCGGGGGAAGGTTGGAAGCGGAACCATTGGGCCAAAAACTAGTGTTTCGGAGACATTTTTTGTGTTGGATGACCTCCGGGAACTTGCTGTTCTTGGAGAGACACTTCTCGCGACGATCGACGCCTATAATCAACATGCCGGTAACTTTGCCCATTCGACGAGCACTCAACTCACTCCCTGTATAGGGACAGCGTCAAAAAAGAAACGCAAAGAAGGTTCCGTCCCACCAAGGCCTGCAATAACGGGAGAGGAGAAACTCAGAGACGACATGCAGAAGGCTGACAGTCAATACGAAGCGAAGGAGGGCCAAATTGGAGATTGGAGAGCGTATGGACAGATCACGGAAGAGGACTCGAGACGGAGAAGATGGGCCAATGACCAGGAATACGTCAACAAATTTCTCAACCCAAACAAGGAGACAATTGTGAAATATTGGGGGGATGATTGGTTTCAGAAGAAGTTAGGACGTTATCAAGCCAGAGTTCAGTGAGGGTTGCGGATGTGTAACTGAAAGATTACCGGGCTGATCATATTTTAACTTGGGAATTTTGGCGCAAAGCATGATGGAGGACGTTCGTTCGGGGATGAGGTATCATTTCGAAGCTCGATTCTATATCGTTCTATTACTTTGCAAGCCTCTGTGTGACAGACACTTTCCGCGTTCACTATCATCACTCAAATGAACTTCGATTGCGCTGAACTTCTGTGGTGAGTGGAGCATAAGATACCAATCCCTCGATCCGCTTCAACAATCATAGATAGCAAAGGCATCTCTTGGGTTAAAGAAGAGCCTGGGACATTCATTCCAATTGAGTAATTAACCTTGGAGGATATTGGACGCGCATGTCAGAGTACTAGTGTCATCAATCGCCTAACAGGAGCTGTTTTCGACCCACTACAGGCATGACTCATATGGATGACCAGGCAGGCCTTGTGCCGATCGCCGACTCGGAATTCCTTCCGTAGTCGGCGCAATTCTCCACCGTATCTGGTGGATCGTGCTTGATTCAGTTGCATCCCCACCGTGTCGACACTATAGTATCGTTGACCCTTATTATCAGTTTTGTATCCTCAAGTCGACGCCCTACTTTCCAAGCAGGATGGCGGCATCCGTAACTAAGAGTCTAAAGATGAGGACTGCATGCGACAGATGCTATGAGCTCAAAGAACGTTGCGAGCGTGCAACGATCTCCGTCCACTGTGTTCGATGCGATAGACTGGGATTAACCTGTTCAACAGTACGACCAGTACGACCCGCGGGTAGAAGGCCCAATCATAAGAAGCACCCTGCCACGGGAAAGACATCGAACAAATCCAGAAAACCGGAGCCATGCCAACTTGGTATCGACTCGTGGCTGGACAATATTCCTGACCTACAGCCCGAGGAGAAAGAGCTGTTAATGTTTCTCCTGAGCCAGCCCAGAAGCCTAGATTACTACGTCGTGTGCCCGAGCTTTCAAGCTGAGCAGCAACAGTCGCTTACCATCCAGCTGCCAGCTGCTTTGTCAATACTCAAGGACGCCTATCTGGCATGCGCTATTTCGCTAAAGCAGCTTCAATCCGGTATTGCAATAGACGCAAACACGAGTATCAGTGTCCGCCACATATCGACGGCCATGAGCACATTACGCTCGCTGCCTGTTTCTGGTTCACAGGATGCAGTCTTGTGTCATACGCTGGGAAGCGCACTGGCCTTCTCTATATACTCAACCGTCGGGGTCGGAGTTCCAGAAATCTGCCGTTACTGTCTCAGCACAACTAGTCCATTCGTGGGCACAGCAAACCGCGGTAAACACGACGATCCGTGGCAGAGTTTTCTGATCCTGCTGGAGACTATAGACTGCCTCATTCATCGGCAAAAACCGACACAAAGAATTCAACTACCATCCTCTGTTGTTGACCACCGCCTTGGTCTCTGTTTACCTCTCTTACCCTACTACTACGACCTCTGTGTGATCAGCAACTCACTTATCAACACAACCGAGACGAGTATTTTGGCCCGCCTCCAAAAACAGCTAGATTACACTCACGCTGCTGTGGAGACCTGGCAGCCGTCGCACCCGGACCAACTTGTCGAGCAGTTTGATTCGGCAGAAATCGTTAACCTTCTTGCTCAAGCGAAGGCGTACCGTTTGGGAGCGCTCCTGGTGAGCCATCGGTTGCGATATCCGTTCGGTCAGGAGGATGGTCAGGCCGACGTATGGTCAAAGGAAGTTATGATGGAACTTGACCTGGCACAACGAGTCACGAAGCGATCGATGCGGTTCGTAACGCTGCCATTCATGGTTGCAGCCGTCGAAATTCGAGACGCTAGCCTACGCATCAAGACACTCCAACATGTGGACGACTACGTTGATCATTACGCGCCAGTGTTGCAAAAGGCAATGAAGACATTCTTGTCAAGAGTTTGGCGCGAGCGAGACGTGAATCTCACGAGTCGTTGGTTTGATTCGATGCATAAACCTTGTCCTGTACTACATTCAATTGATGCAATTTGCTTTGGTAGCCTTTAGATCTAGTGTAGTCCTGTAGAGGAGAATTATGCCGAGATCTAACTACTGAAATTGCCATTTATGATGGAGTCCAGTACGGCGGCCGTCTTCGTCAAGGCCTCGTCCCGGTGCCTATATCCTACAACCTGAATACAGACTGGCGCGCCCTTGTACTGTTCTGGGCCGGTATCTGGGAAGCATTTGTCAGCTAAAGCTCCAGAAAGGTCAGTTGGGAAACAAATGGTGCCTACAAAGACGGTAGAGCCTCTCGTCATCTGGACCAAACTTGGCGTTGCTCAGGTCGTCGGCACAATCTATATCTCGCACCTGGTCTACAGGAATTACAATGGCTGGATAGTCGAGATAATTCCACAGGCCAGTATAAGTCGCCGTCGTCCAGGTATCCAGAGGAACTGCCGTATGAGGCGCCGGGGGCATCAGAATCGCATCCAAACTGTTGTCGCGAAATAGTTTGAGGTACGTTTTAGCAGCCTCGGCTCGACGGACATTTAGGTCTAAAAGGCCTTGAAGCGTCGTTTCTGGCATTGATAGAAGGCCGATTGCTTCGAGAGATGGCACAACTGGCTCTCCTGTTCTTGCGAACTGTTCGTAATAGTGCTTCGTCTGTTAGCCTGCAACTTATAGGCAAGAGACCTATAGCTCACATTGCTTCCCGATAACGTCAAGTAACTGACGAGGTCTTGACAGTGAAGTTTGACGTCTGACAGGGTGATGGGAATTATAGCAATGTCGTTGCTTTGCAGGAGACGATCAACGGCCCGCTTCAAGCTGCGTCGAACTGGCGGCGAAGGAGTATAAACGCCGTCATTTTCGGCAAGGCCGATCCGGAGCTGCTTTGTGGGTTTGAGACTTACCCATGGGACCGAGATTGCTGTGCTGTCATATCTCCAAGTGTCTGCTTGAAGTATTGATTTGATGAAGAGGGCGCAGTCCCGAAGTGAGGTCGCCATGGGTCCAGCCGTCGAACGGACACCATCTGTTCCTGGCGGCGTGAGGTCTCGTACACCACCATGAGGGACTAAGCCTACACTAGGCCGAAATCCATAAATCCCATTGCATACTGACGGGACCCGAATGCTCCCAGCAATATCAGTGCCGACTCCAAGAATACTCCCTCGGAGGGCAAGGAGGGCGCCTTCCCCTCCGGTGCTCCCGCCTGCCGTCAGCATCTTGTTGCGGGGGTTCAAAGTTCTTCCAAAAACATTGTTGTCACTATCTCCAGTCATGATTGACTGGGGGAGGTTGGTCTTGCAGTAAAGAACCGCACCTAAGTCAATCAGCACAGCGGCAAGAGCGCTATTTTCCTCTGATGGCTGATATGTATAACAACCCAACCCGGTCGACGTATCATATCCCGAGACTTGGAAGCTATCTTTGAGTGAAATTGGTAGCCCAAACAGTGGCGGAAGGTCTTTTTCGCGAAACTTGTCGCCGTGGTCCAGATCAAGCTTTCTTGCTCTTTCAATAGCCTCGTCGAAGAATATCTCGGTCAAACAATTCGTCTGCCACGGTCTTATGATTAGCAAGCTCTCTTCAACCACAGCTCATTGGACCGACCAGCTGCTGGGCAATGGCAGCCCTCTTGCAAAAAGCCACAATGACTTGCTCAACAGACCAAATCCTAGCCTTGAGCTTTTCAAGAAGTGCTGTTGCGTCGTAGTCAGAAGTGATTGCGCGCTCCGTCTCGTTCAACAGCCCACATGTGACCGGTATGTCCATGACGTTAAGAGCATCTTGAAATTGTTCTTCTGGAATTCGCCAGTCTTTTGGAATCTTGTCCCATCGTTGGGCTCTTTTCTCCGTTGCAATGGTCCGGTAGTTCTTTATCACGGGTGCCATCTTGATCATGTCACACACTTGGATGAGCAATGAATTGGAAGAATTGAGAACTCGATGAACTGAAATTTATCGATGACTATACATGACGTCCCGGCCTGATCATATTTATACTTTGCACATTCCAAGTAATTTCTTGTCACAATATTGATCAAGACAAAACGCCCGGGAACACATACGAGCTGGTATCAATGATTGAAAACCTCCGGTTCCGGCCCAGACTATTATTATACTTATAAATCAGCTACAGTGCTCACGTAATTGCTGGAGTGATTCCTGCTCGGTTGTTCGGCATTTCACACGATAACAAGTCGCACGGTCGCATCACAATTAGCGGTGGTAATTCATTTCCTTCTCAGCGCCAGTTAAAAAGCTATTTGTCGCTCAATTCCTGTCGTGGGGAGGAGTTTAGGCTCAGAAAATCCTCCGGTCAACCTTCCGGCCTATCATAACCAGTAAGAGTAGGAGCACGCTAGATCCCTGCTAGCGTATTTTTAGCGTTTCTCTCGGGGTGCTACAGTACTGTAGCCCCAACGAAGTCGTCTAAGTCGGGCAGTTGTGCTGCCCCACCCCGTCACTTTAGTGTGTGGAGAGACCGAGTCAGGCTCGCGCACGGCCGTGCAACACACCAAGAAAAATAGTGAAGTGGTATACAAAGTCTCATACTGTACTGTATTGTCAATATGACAGATAATTTGATTCCGCAGCAAGAAATACGCATTGCTATTCGGTTTAACGCCACTAACGTTCCCGGGAAGCTGATGGATCGGCCTAGACGCGTCGCGGAAGATTTTGCGACGTCGAAGCTGTCGACAAGGTTTAGCTCCTATTACGACTTCATCCACTTCCACCCCGATTTCTACCTTCCTACGGTTTGGATGCTATGTGATTTCAATGTCCGCGAGAGGGTTCTTCAAGCGGAAAGGGTCCCAATACAGTGGTGGAATGTTAGTTACGACGACCAACAATCGCCGAGAGCTATTTGCCCCTACTAATTCCGCTCATCTCCCTGACATACACGATAGGAGGTTTACCGAACGTCAAATGAATGGAAAATCCTTCACCAACCGTTATCCATGGGGAGGGAGGGACAATGAATGGGAATATCGATTGCAACAAAGGAAGATGGAGACACCGAGAGAGGCATTAATAACGGGAGAATAATCAGGGCTTGGGTTGATGGAAGACGGCTCGGAGGTGTTCGGAAGCTAGATGCTTCAAGACAATTGGTATAAAGAAATGCAGATTGAATCTAAACATAATCCTGATTTTATGGCATTCATTAGGATATAATATGCGGCTACCATGTCCATCAAGAGGAACTGTATCTCGACCACCCATCCGTATTCCACAGCCAGTTTTCAAGTTCCTCTTCGCATATCCCCCAGGGAGCCTCCCAGCTATCGTCATAGCATCTCATCCTCTCACCATACAGGTGGTAGTCCACAGGTTGCCTAGCGAGATGCTTGAACTCGATCATCGTCGGGTTGTCATCAACCGCAAGCACCTTCCGAGCGGCATACGCTCTCCGCGAAGACCTTGGCTCGGGCAAGCACGTCCGCGCAATCCTTATGTCACAGATACCCTCCTCTTCTAGCAACTCGAATAACAAATGTACCTGGCTGAGAGACTCGGCAGGGCGCTCAAGGACCTGGTCCAAGTCATAGGCAGCACCTTCATCCATCACTACCGGTGCGTGCAAGCAGCGGCAAGGAGCAGAACTCGCACGCACAGCCAAAGGAGAACACGCCGCTTTTGTACGAGATCACGGTCAGCCTCGATGTCGCGCAGGGGTGTACGGTCGGATGGCCGAGGTCGTCGTTCCATGCGTGCTACGCGTTAGGCTGGCACGAGCGATTAGGAAGGTGTACTCACACTGGAGAATTCGACTATAGGATATATAATAGAATTTGGGCGCAGGCTTCTCGTAGATTTATAGCCTAAGAATCACATAAGTCTGTAAGTACTTAAAAGAGTCCAATTTGTTCAACGTACAGAGAGTATAAAGTCCTTGCTCATTCTGGAACTGTACTATACGCGGGGAATTGTGGCAGAAGTGACAAGAATCTGATCACCTTAGCGGTCAAGTATGAGCTTAAGCAGAAGGATGTTAACTGACGCTTCTAGCAGTATGAATCGGAACCAGCAGAGGTGTGGCAATCTGCTATTAAGCAGACATTCTAGTTGTTTTGCTGGTGTGCTAGCCAGCCGGTAATAGTTGCACTAGATGCCATTGCAAGTATTAAGCCTGCGAAGGAGCCGATCATTCGAAAGTGGTAAATTCAAAGCGCCAGAATACGACAACAAAATGGGCAGAGGAGCTTTCTGTCAGCCGGAACGTTGAGGGCAGGACCTTGAATCCTAAGACAGCCGTTCCACTGCGTTTCCCCTTCCTATTTTGCTTCTGTGCTGCCGTAAATTTTGAGCAATAGGTGTGCTTTCGAAGTCGTGCTTCGACAGGTGGTGCAGAGCGGATGCGGGCGTTGGGGGTGTCCCAACGGAATGGATTGGTTAGCAGCTTCCCTTGGTTTGGCCTTGGTGCCTGCAAGGATCATTGGACAAAACATGGCGGACAATTGTGTTTTCTTGGAGTAGGTTCAGACTCTGTTCCTGCAGAGAGGGCACGTATTCTTCCCCCATTCTGCCGCATTACCATTCTCTCCTAATTGTCTGTTCGCCATCCGCAATTATTGCTGACTCAACAATGCAGGAATATCAACAGCCAAAACCTTCCCGCCACCAATCCAGCAATGCCACCATTCGTCGTAATGTACAATGTATTGAAATTCCTCCACGTTCTACCAAAAGCGGCAGCAGTATCGCCCTCCACAATAGTAGAGTTGGTATTCCCAGTCAGCAAAGTCATTTTCCCCTGCGGCGTCACCTGTTCCAAAGCATCTCCAGGATCCTGCGTGATATATGCATTGCCCTCTATATCAAACGCGAAATCATCACCCAGTCCGTTGTGTGCGACGAATTCGTAGGGACCTGTTGCTGTTCCTTGAGCAGAGATTGAGACGCGAGCAAAGAGTTCCTGGAAGGAGTTCGTAAAGTAGAGATACCCATCTCATGTATGTACGCCATTGATACCTAATACTACATTCAGCGGGTTCGGAATAGGTTTCATCAATGCGTTGTCAAGAACGATTTCGTATTCCGCAGTGAGGTAGTTGAGGCGCCAGACTACTCCGAGACTTGAGTCGGCGATGAGGGGATGGGGGCTCCATGGCGCAAGTGGTGTCATGCCATTCAAAGAACGAGGCTTCAGGAACATCCGATATCTTAGTGATGTCAGCTTTCGAAGTTATTCTGCCATTGTCGTCGCAGATGAAAGGGGCGAAGGTCGACTTTCCAAACGGAACAAGAACCATTTGTTGTGGTGAAGGTCTCGGCGGACCAGTTTCCGACTACGACGGCGAAGATGTCAGGTTGGATCTCAGCGATTCCGAGAAGGCTCGAGGCGTTGGGAAAACTGTGCACGAGTGTTGCTTCAGTTGGCGAGAAGGGATCGAGTTGGTAAGATCGGAGGTAGTGATGAGCGTGAGGAGAAGTTGCCCGGAGGATCGCACGGCGATATTCTCTACCCACGTCTCGTTGGGGAATTCGTAGATTGTTTTGATTGTAGATGTTGGTGAGGAAGGAGGTTGTGGGAATGCAAAGATGAGACTAGAATGCTCCATGAAGAGCCCTAGGAGTACATTGAGAGACGCCATTACGTTAAGCTCGGAGTTTATGGGTTGCTGGTATTGAGATGCTCTTTGTGAAGTACCGAACCAACATTTATATCTTGAGGAAGAGATACTTGTTCCCCTTTCGTCGCCATACCATTACAATTACAACACTGAGTTCCTCTTCGGACGTGATCATTTTCATCCATGCTTTGTAAAGTCCGCTTTCAAATGAGCCTTCGCTAGAGGATCCCGAACCTCGTGAGACAACGCTCCTGCTGACAGTGAAGCTGTCTTCTTTCTGCGAAGTGATTCTCGACGATGTTTTTCACTCATAGCCGCGGCTTTTTGTTTCAAGGGCCGTGAAGATTGAGGCTGATATGGGTTTTGCTGTTGTTGCTCCAGCTCCAGCTCCAGCTCCAGCTCCTGCGCGTGCTCGTGCTCGTGCTCGTTCTCCTGCTCATGGTATTCCTTGTGTAACTCTGCAAGTACTTCGCGCGCGTCCTCGAGCCAAGCTTCGATAATAGGAGCTCTTGGGCGATATATATGTTAACGCTCGTTTTCGCTTTGCTCTGCGCTGTGTGGTCGTAAGTCATGTCGCTCTGTTTTTGTTGTTGCCTGGAACGGCAAACAATGAGACAACCGAAAATTCATGGTCGCTAATTCGTCTATGATTCTTCCCCGGAATATCTCTTTTTCCAGATACCCATCCTCGCTCTGATGGTACGACAGCTGGAGGCCGCCATATACGATATCCGAAGTGGATGGTGAATTTCTGAGCCATCATCACCCTTACAATTGCGCTCTTTAATATAGTGCTTATGGTGGGACGTGACTATCGCTCAACGGCGAGAGCATATCCACACTCACTTCGACCCAGATCAGAAGCTGCTCATCTGGGTCTACATGGAGGTGGAGGCGTGCAAGGAATGGGTTGGGTTCCATATTGAATCAACTTATACTGTGCTACATAACCCACGGGTTTCTGACGCGTCCCTCACGCGTGCACGGATTAGGATATATCATAGCACACGCGGTTCTGGCGCAACGTCGCGCGTGCACGTGCCACCATCTCTGGGTTATGACGAAAAAAATGGCCAACCCTTATTCCAGTAGTAGGCGAAATGTAAACAAACTATCATGGGCCTAGTGCTATTACACCACTCCTCCTTCACCCTATTGGTCCTCTTCCTCTCCCTCCTCTTCCAATGGTCTTCCTCGTCAGGGAACGCTTGAAATCTCTTATGAGAGTAACTTCTTCACAATACTTGACTGTTGCGTAATCGACTTTGCAAGTTCCGAAATACTCCGATTGCCAAGCAACTCAAGTACTGGGACTGTGGTCTCAATTCCGCTGGCTATCCAGTTTCTCATCTCCTACTCGAAACACTATTAGAAATAAATATTTCGAGCGAATGGGGAAATCCGCACTTACCACTGCAACGAGCGAATCCAGGCCGTAATAGCTCAACGGTCTTGAAAAATCGATGTCATCCAATGAAAGCATCAACAAACTTGAAAGTTTTATCCGCACTGCTTCTAAGACCTTCTCTTCGGCCGCCGCGAGGGATGTGGCCTTGCGCAACAGCTCGCGGACTTTGAGCGAGGCTACCGACTCTTCTTTCAGCATGCGTCCTGAGAATGCTCTCAGAGCTAGCCTCCTGGCATGTGATGACTGGGGGATCTGGTGGCTCGCGTGGTGAATATCTCCACCGGTAAACTTTCCAAGGTCAAGTCCAGTTATGAGATTCCCGCCATGCTCGGACAGGAAGGGTTGCGATATTGCTTCCTCAATGATAGCCAAGCATTCATCCGCAGAGATATCGTCGTATCCTTGCGCTCTCAGTTTGCTCTCGAGTATATTTCGGTCAGCGACGTAGCCTATCTCAGTAACCAAACCTAAGTCAACTGTGATCGCTGGCAAACCTAGATGATTTAGATAGGTTGAAAATGCATCCTGAAACGACGATGCAGCGGAATAAGCGGCCTGGGAAGCGTTTCCCATAACGCCAACGAAGCTGGATATGAGGACAAAGAAGTCGAGATCTTTCGGGAGGAGGTTGTGAAGATTCCATGTACCTCGCACTTTGGGAAGCAGGGAATCCGTCTAGTCGTCCAAACTCATGTTCTCGAATAGTGCACTTCGCATGACCATACCGAGATGGAACAGGCCTTTGATTGGAGGCAAATGCTGCGTTATTTCCTCGACAGCACTCCCTACTTGGCGTATATTCCCGATATCGCATTTGAGTACCTTCGCCGTTGCTCCAGCGTGCTGCAGAAGCTTGATCAGGTCTATGGCAGCTGGTGTTGTGGCGCCACTGCGTGAAAGAAAGGCCAAGTTTCTCGCTCCCGACTTAACGAGCCTTACCGCAAGAGCTCGGCCTATCCCACCCATTCCTCCAACTAGGATATATGTTGCGTCCCCTCGGAGAACGGTTCGTGGTGCTTCTCTAGTCATCACCTGTATTTGCAAGTCAGCAAACACTAGCTCAATGGTTATCCACGGTACTTACCTTGGCATGATCCCCTTCCTTTGCCATTATAATGAGCTTACCGATGTGCTTTCCGCTCTGCATTGTGCGGAATGCTTTTTCTACGTCACCCATACCATAAGTTGAAATCGGCTGCGGAGCCTTCAACTTCCCCTGCCGAATCAAGTCCATATATCCACGGAATCAGGGCGGTTTTTTATCGGCGATTATTATAAGCGAGCTAATCATGATCGCGATTACGTAAGTAATCGATCGATCGATCGCGATTAATAATCCTTACTAACTTTCAGTTCCCTGCCTCTCTCCTCCTCTTTTCTTTACTTCGTATAATAATTCTTTATAATTTTATACTCAAATATAACTTCTAAAGTAGATTCTTTGCTTTTGACAAGCTTAATTCCTTAGGAATTAACCTAGTCGATTGATACTATTACTTGTAGTAAGTAACGAGGCCTCACCGCCTACTCTATATAGTCCTATAGTCGTACAGTACTCCTTGAGAATAGAGAAGATATTTCTGATTCTAGGATATAATATTATATTTATTATATAAAGCCTTTAATTTACAAGTCTATAATTACTATAAATTTCTGAAGGTACCTTAAATTAGTATACTCAATTATTGTCTAGAGTAAACTAAGTTCTCTTAATACTAAGATAGTTAATTAATTATAATAACTTTACTTTCGAGTAAAGTCGTTTAGCTAAACAAAAGAGATTAATACTCAAATCTTTAGAAAGTACTTTAATTAAGATATAATTAATAAAGCTTTAGTCTTTTTGATTGTCGTACGATATCTTCCTTTCTAATATATCGAATAGCCTAAGTTCTATATCTTATATCGATTACTTAATCTAGAATTAGAGGATTTCCTTATAATAATATATTCTTAAATTTTAAAGAAGATTAGTTAATTTTATATTACTTATAAAAATACTATACAACAAAAGCTCTAATTAGTAATCTCAAGTATTTATCTTACTCTTGATATTTAGACCTTACTAAATAGATATCTTCTTTTGGGTATTATAGCTTATTTTATAAAGTATTTTCAAGAGAAGCGTAAAAAGGCTCTTCTAGCCCTTCGTCTAGTAGTAAGATATTCTAAAGATAATTAATTTGCTATACTTCTCCCTATTCTTAAGGATTATAGTATCGTACAGAAGCTTAGGGCTATTATAGGAGATAATATAACTATAAACGATATATTATACTATATAATCTAAGACTATTTACTTGAAGAGGAGTGCCTTAATTAGGATCTAGATTAATAGCAAATATAGTATATTAGCTATATTATTAATCTTGCTATATAGGTCTTCTTATTTTATAATTCTCTTACAATTAAAGAGTTAAAGTCGTATAAGAAGAAGAAGAAGAAAGGAGAGCTTAAAGATAAAGAAAGAAAGACGAAATTTAGGTTAATAGGTTCTCTTAGCTAGCTTTATAATATTATTATATATATTTATAGCTCCCTTAGTTGTTTTATAGAGTTCAGATAATTAGTAGAAAGGATAATTTCTCTTGATAATCGTACGAGATAGAACAGTTAGTATAAGATACTAAAAGTTACTCTTAAAAAGATAACTACTATTAATACTTATATTAAGAGCCACTATATTATCCTTATAGACGATTATCTTAACCCTAGAGATTAGAGAAGGCTTTATATAATTATAGTCTTTTTTAAACTATTTAGTTAAGCTACTCTTAAGACTAAGGGGGATAATATAGTACTTGATTAAGTGCTTTTTATAATAGATATCCTTTTATAGTACTTTGAGAATACACTTATAAGTAACTCCTTTTAAATTAAGATAGTACTAATATTATATAATAGTCTAAGTATACTTCTAATAAAGACTTCTCTTCTTATATTAAAAAGGGGTAGGAGGTCTTTAATAAGTATTATAGTAAGACAAATACCTTGTCTCTTTATACTACTACTATTATCCTTTACTCTAATCACTATACGAAGTATATTAAAGTAAATTAGAAGAAGAAATATATATAGCTGACCTTAGTAAAGGTTAAGGAGCTATAGAAGGTATATAAAGATTAAGGTACCTTTTCTTTAGCTCTTGTTGTAACGGCTGCACCAGATAAGACCCGAAGGAATAGGTGAACGCGCATTTGTATTGAGAATCTAAAGCTAAAGAAAGAAGAAGACAAAGAAGAGAGCTTTATAAGAAGCTCGAGCTTATATATAGGACCTAGGACTGTACTAATATAGGGTCCTTACTAGCGCAAGCTAACAAGGGCCCTAAATATAGTAGTTCTAGTTAATTTCCCCTGTCTAGCGGGGGAAATCTAGTATTACGTGATTCACGCGCCGTGATATTCCCCCCCTTGCGAGTAAAACTAACTATAGTTCTAGTAATATAAAGGTTTATTATCATTTGTATACTCCTTAAATTCTTCCTTTCTAGCCTTATATTCTTTAATCTAGCGCTTTAAGTATACTAGTAGTCCTACTATATTCGGCCGACTTTTATAGAACTACTTTAGCAGGTGGCAATAACCCTTTAAATTAAAGACTCTATACTAGCTAAAGTCCTATAGCCTATTACTCTTCTAGTATACTTAGTAGTATAGGTTCTTCTAGTATATATATACTTAGCTATCTAAGATTTCCTTAACTTTCTATTTGTTATTATCTTTATACTATACTAGTTCTAATATAAGGTTTCGTTATCTAAGTAGTAGGTTACTAGGATCTTTCTAAAGCTTCTTAGTATAGAACGTATTATAGACTCTTATAGTAGATAGTAAGTTAAGCTTATAGCTATGTCTTATCTTGTCTAGGACTATATATAGTCCTTATTACTAGTAGTCTAGTTTATAGCTTAGACAATTTAACTTGAGGTTCTTAGTTGAAACCTATACCTTATCTTTCACGTCCTAATCGATAGCTTGTTAGTACTTATTAGCTTATATAGCTTATTGTTCCTAAGCCTTTAGTATATTAGCACGCGCCTTAGCCTAAATACCCTTTATATATTAAGCTAGCTATTAGGCTTCTTATTAATCTAGGCGTTCCTTAGGTATATAGCCCTTAGATAAGGCCTCCTAGTCGAATGATATCTAGGGCTTATAGCCGTACTCGACTATAAATAGAGATATCCTAGTGGACTTATAGGGGAGTACTGCGGCAGTATAGTCTACTAGGTAAATCAGCTTAAGCTAGTTATCTTAGTAGTAGTTAATAAATAGACGAAGGTACTAATTTAGCTACTAGTTATAGTTCTCCGTTTAGCTGTCTATTTAAGGGTAATCTACTATAGATAAGAGGAGCTTTATTTCTAGTAGGCTATTAAGTTTATTCTAGAAGGCGCTAATAAACTAGGGGCCTCGGTTACTAATAATAGTATCCGGCGGCCTAAAGTAGCAGAAGATATATATATAGTATAGTATAATAAGGTCTCTTATAGAGCAGGTCT
The DNA here is from genome assembly GCA_002803225.1 of Gamarada debralockiae. NCBI lineage: Eukaryota > Fungi > Ascomycota > Leotiomycetes > Helotiales > Hyphodiscaceae > Gamarada > Gamarada debralockiae. The sequence goes on along the minus strand of NXFV01001281.1, from coordinate 1,483 downwards.
TATAATATAAGATACTAATAGGCTACTTATTAAGGTAGTCGATAAAAATAACTATAGTATTTATATTATTTTTAGCTTCGGGGAAGTCCTTAAAGTCTATTACTATATCTTTCTATAGCTAAAGGAGAACTAGAAGAGAGTATAATAACCCTAGAGTCTTATCCCAAGGGACTATAGACACTCGATAGATATAGTAGTTAGCGACGTATTAGTCTATATCTTATATAAGGCCTTTCTAGTAGTATCTAGCCTATAGTAGCTTATAGGTCTTTATCTTACTAGGATAAGTAGTTAAGATTAGGCTATAGGCCTTGTTAATTAACTTAGTATAGAGGTAGTGGCCTTTATAGGAGGCTAGTACTATAAGTATACTGCGGCGAGTAAGTAGTTTGCCCTACAGACTCTAAGATTTATCGCTGCTCTTACGAGCTAATATACAATAGTCTTCTAGCTTAGGACTAGATCGGTTTACTACTAAGATATAGTTAATAAGCTCTAATTACTTGTAAATCAGTAGAGTAATAGTATCTATATATATTAATTAAAGTTAAATTGTCTTTTAGAGCTCCTTAGAGAGTATATCCGGCCAGAGTAGTACTTACTCCTAGTTCAGCTTCTTAAGCTTCTCCTAGGGAGTAACATCCTGTTCCTAGCGTATTAATAGGTCTATACGATTAAGTTTGCCTAGCTAGTACTTAATTCGGAAGTTATACTTAGAGAGGATCTTAGCCTAGCGCGCCTATTATACTATAAGTGACTTTATAATTATAAAGTACTCTAATACCTTATAGTCAGTTACTACTAAGATAGAGTCCTTGCTTCCTTCAAGTTCTGCTCTCTAGTACTCAAATGCCTTAATAATAGTAAGTAGCTCTTTATTATAGATCGCGTAGTTATACTTAGTAGGGTTTATTATCTTTAAGAAGTAGCCTACTAGGTACTATTCGCTATCTAAGCCTAGCTATGAGAATACTACAGTAATAATAGTATCGGACAAGTCGGTCTCAAGTATATACTACCTATTAGTATTATAGTAGGTAAGAAGGGGTATAAAGAGCAGCCGTTACTTAAGAGTATCAAAAGCTAGTATATAGCAGTTATTAAAGTCAAAGGGGTTCTCTTTACAAGTGAGCTAGACAAGAGGTCTAGCGATCGTTCTATAGTCCTATATAAAGCGCTAATAGAAATTACAAAAGCCTAGGTATAACTATACTCCTTATATTATCTTTAGTAGTACTTAATCCTTAATTACTTTAATCTTAGTAAGATCAATAGAGATACTATTAGTACTAATAATAAAGCCTAAGTACTTCGTATAAGTCATACTAAACTTGTATTTCTTAATATTAGCTTAAATACTAGCTTTCTAGAGACGTTCTAGGACTTACTTGACCTGTGTTTTATATATTAGAGGGTCCTTAGAGTAGATCAGAATATTATCTAGGTATATAGTATAGAAAACGTCTAAGTAATTGAACAAAAT
>NXFV01001280.1:0-49637 GCA_002803225.1 Gamarada debralockiae | reverse complement strand
TTACTAGGCTATTCGTTAAACTAAAGGGGAGTATATTATACTAGTAAGAGCTGTACTATATATAAAACGTAGTTAGAGCGTAGCTAGACTCCTTAATACGTATATAGTAAAAAGCCTATCAAATATCGAGCTTCGTAAAGACCTTAGCTCTAGCGAGTTTAGCTAGTGTCTTATTAATTAAAGGTAAGGGGTATTAATTCTTCTTCGTAATAGTATTTAGCTTCCTATAGTCAATATAAAACCGTAGTCTACTATTTAGCTTCTTAATAAATATAACTAATGTCCTAAATAGTTCTTATAACACTAAGATAAAGCTTTTAGCTAAGTTCTTAATTAAGTATTTCTTAATAGCCTATAGCTCTTCTATAGTCTAGTTTTAGAGTAGGGTCTTTATCAGGTAGTTTTCGGCCGTAAGCTCGATTTTATAGTTATATAGACACGACAGAGGAAACTCGTTTAAGGCCGCCTTTAAGAAGATATCTTTATACTCCTTATATTATAGCGGGAGTAGCGTTTATATAAGCTTTATATCTTCTTAGTCCTTAGCCTCTATATATTATTATCCTTTTACTAGCTCTTTCTCGTTAATTATCTAGTCTATCTCGTTTAAGGATATAAAGAAGACTATAGCCTTATATTATTATATATTAAAGTAAAAACCTATAGTACTAATTAGGCTAATATTAATAGTAATAGTAGTATCTTAATTAGTTAAGTTAGCTAGTAGTTTTATCTATTAAGGGGAAGGCAAAGAGAGCTTCCCCGCGAGCTCTTGCTCTATTACGCGAAGACTATCCCTAAGGTCCTATTTATAGTATTTAAAGAATATTAAATAATATCTGCGGGAGATAGCTACTACTAGAGGGGAGTCTAAGCCCTAAGAGAAGCCTTATTAGCTCGAGTTAATAAGGGGCTAGTTTAGAGCTAGTATAGGGTATATATTATATTTTGGATTTCCCTTACTTAATAGAGGAAATTAGCTAGGAGATTATTATTCTAGATTTCCTAGCCTTAGCCTAAGAAATAGGGTAGGAGGTTATAGTACAGATAGTTCCTAGGGCGTACTCTTCTTAGTAGTCACTAAGACGCGGGGTTTCCCTAGGATAGCTATAGGCTAGATATAATTTATACTTCCGTCCTATTAGTACTTATCTTCGACTACTAGAAGCTAGTCTATTCTCCTGATATTATATATATATTCCTAATTCAGGCGTTATAGTAGTTATAGCAGCTATTATCTAGTTATAACTATCTACTTTATAAAAGAGAAGGTTAGAGATATCTCTTTTAGTTACTCTAGAAGATATATACTTATATCTAACTTAAGATACTAGTAATATATTAAGTTCTTTCTAATAATAATATCTTAGCTTAAGAAGTCTAGAATTACTAATAGATAGTTATAGTAAGTTCTGCCTTCTATAGTCAGGTTAATAAGAATATAATAAGTAGCTAGTATACTAGGTACTCTATTATAGCCTTAGATAGATACGGCCTTTAGCAGCGAATATCACTAAAGATTAAATTGTCTTATAAGTATATTAGTAATAATACGGCCTATATACATATAACTGCCTGCTTTAGTATTAAATAGTACTTATAGTTAAGTAAAGAATCCATTCTTTATTATTATATATAGAAATAAGAACTAATTACTATCTAGTAACTTCGATAAATCGATTTCCTATAAGTTAAAGAAATAGGGGCTAATACTATTAGCTAGAGAGAAGTCTTTCCCTAGCTAGAGAAGTTTTTTAATTACTCCTTTTTATTTATAGAGTTACTAGCTTCTTCTTCGCTCGACTTAAAGTATTCGACGTTATTAAGTCCTTCTTCCTTAGTAAACTAGAACTCATTAATAAGTCCTAGCCTCTTCTGTTTAGGATAGTTATATAAGATATACTTAGGTTTTTTATAATTAAAATACTTACTAGTAGTAGCTAGGCTCTTCAGGTAAGAGTTATCGGGAGTCTGACCTTTACTAGCGCAAGCTAACAAGCGTTCCTACTATTAGGGAGTTCCCTATCTTATATGTTTAGGGGCAGGTATTCTAGTTAGAAATAAAGGTATTATTTAGGCGTCCCTAGTCTGGCTTAATATCCTTGTTTACTAATTTAGTATAATTTCCTTTGTATAAAAGGAATAGTTCTATTAGTCTACTAGTAGTAGTTAGGCTACTAGCACTTAGTAGCTAAGGTTCAAATTAAGTAGGACAGCCTTAATATTATATTAGAGCTAGGTATTAACCTTATCTAGTAAAGAGCTAAAATAGGAGGCCTAGGAGGTCTTAGCTTTACTAGCTAGCTTTATAAACCTTATGTAGAACTATTCGAACGTATTAGTATTCTTTATTTAGAGCTTCTAGAATACTAATTAGCTATTAAGCTGTTTATTAAGATCTATAAACTAAATAGCTAGGTAATTTATTATCTCCTTTACTATAGTTTATTTATTAGTAATATCGGCCTTTATCTAGGGGATAAGGTACCTAAGGGCATCGCTAAGTATATAGTTATATACGTAGTTAATCTTATCTTGCTTAGAGTCAAAATAATTAGTATTAGACTAAAATTTATCTTCTATTTAAGTATACTATTAGTCAAAGAATAGCTCTTTATCTTGTTTGTTTAGCTCTTTTAAGTTTAGAAGCTTCGGGCTGTGTTTCTCCTAAGGGGCTAAAGTAGTAGCTCTACTATTAGCCTATAGGGTTTACTATAGGAGACAGAATAACGTTCCTTGGGTAATTAGCTCGTCTGCTAAGGGCGAGCGGCTAGGTTACGGTCGTGCTATACGTATATAATAGAGAGTAATAGCTCTTTATAAGCTACGAGGGGAGGAAAGGGGGCGTATAATACACCTATTACTCGACTTAGTATTACTATTAGAAAGGGATTAAGGAGAGTACTTTACTAGCTATCTTTCTAGTACCTATATATATTCTTCCTAGGCCTAGTTCTGCTCGAACTATTCTTTCTAAGTATATCTTTTGTAAGGAGACTTTATATAAGTAATATCTCTACTCTTTCTACTATATATAGTAGAGGCTTTTCTTAAGTTAGTATACTTGATAGGCTCGATACTTTGTAATATCTTAGTTAATAGGTAATTATCCTACCTAGAGGGTTAGTAACTAGGACCTATATTACTATTTATAGTATTTATTGATTGGGGGTTTTATACTGATAGCTCGTCTGTCTAGTAGGTAGTAATCTTCCTATGCTATAACCACGTAAAAGAAGGCGTAACGGCTGTACTCTGAGAGCAGGTAGTTACTTAAGATCGAATAACTAGCTCCTCGTGAGACTAGCTCTACAGAAGTCTAGCTAAACTTCTAGTAGGGATATTTACTATCCTTCTAGATATTATAGTTAAGCTTTAGATTATATAACGGCTATACTAGATAAGACCCGAAGGAATAGGTAAACGCGCGTTTATATTAAGAATCTAAAGCTAAAGAAAGAAGAAGACAAAGAAGAGAGCTTTGTAAGAAGCTTGAGCTTATATACAGGACCTGGGACTGTACTAATATAGGGTCCTTGCTGGCGCGAGCTAACAAGGGCCCTGAATATAGCAGTTCTAGTTGATTTCCCCCGCCCGGCGGGGGAAATCCAGTATCACGTGATTCACGCGCCGTGACACTTGTATTATATAGCTATTAATCGACTAAAGAGACAAAAGAGCTTAATAAATTTAATTAGATTACTTAAAGCCTTAAGAAGTATACCCGCTTTACTAGTTAAGATAAGTACGAAGATTATTATTATAGAGAGCTATATAATATTAGAAAGAAACTAGTACTTCTTTAGTAGTATAAAGAGCCTTAAAGGAAGTATTAGCTAAAACTCTTATTAATAGCGATTGATATTCTCTTAATCTTAGCTATAAGTAATAAAGTAAAGCGAGTTTTTTTAGGAGCTTGTTATATAGTATTATAGGATAAGTTAAGTATAGATATAGAGACTTTAAAGATAATAGAATATCTTAAGTATTAGAAATAAAGTAGTATTTTAAACAAACTTCTTAATATTTAAATATTCTATTTAACTTATTACTCTCTTTAGCTTAGTATTTTTGTATAATATAGTATATAGTACTTTCTATATAAAGTCTTTAATATATAAGACTCTATTATATAGAGCTATTATATAAAGGGGGGAATATAATAGTTCTAGCGAATATCACTAAATCGTCTATTATAGTAGAGTATTTAGAAAGGAGTACTAGGCTTATTTAAATACTAAGAATAGGGACTCTAGTACTGTTACTAGTAGTAGGGTAAAAACTCTTATATTCAAGGTTAGGGAAAATACAAAGAAGAGCCTAGAATACCTATAGTAAGTACAGAGATATTCTTAGCCCTGTTTTGAGCTTAGCATTGATATAGTTTTACCTATAGCACTAAATAAAGACAGAACTTTATAAAGAGAACTACTAGGGTAGGAACTTAATTCTATTATACCGAAAATAATAAGTTATAATTCCCCTAACTTAGTATCGATAGAGAACAAATTCTTTAGTACTAAAAATCTTTGTATATCTAAGCTAGTACTAGCTATTTCAGACCTCTTATAGTATAGAGAGTATAGTTAGGGACTTAAATACTTAGTAGAGGTAGGGAGGAAGAGTAAAACGCCGAATCACGGATAGAATTAAGAACCCAAAAAGAAGATTAAAGTTAAGAGCCTAGAATTAAGTTAGCTAATATAAGAGTTATAGTTGATCTACTAGGACCTAAAAAGGAAAGAGAATAATAACGATAGCAAAAGGAAAGATAGAAGGAAAAATCTAGGGTCTAGTCTAAGAAAGGAGACTAGTCTAATTCAAGGGGCTAGTCTAACTAGTATAGAATCCAGGGAATTTAAAGTCTAGTCTAGGTATTAGCTAGAGAAGAGGCGTATATAAAGAGTATACCTATTAGGTAGTACTCTAAAGTACGAAAGAGTTTCGCTAAACCTAGCTTAGATAAGTAACGAGAGCTTAAGCTGATATTAGAAGGCTAAACACGAAATAAGTAGCTATAGGATAATATATATAGACACTTGCTTAAGGCGCTGATACTTAGCGTATATATTTAACTCAAAAGAGTTGATTAATAGCTAATAAAAGGGATAATTAGGGGCTATACTAACAGAGGCAGCGACGAAGGGTTTATTTATATTAGTAGAAAAGGGAAACGATAGGGTTTTAATAAGATATAGATATATAAAGGGCCAAGGCTTACTATAAGGGAGATTATAGCGAGGGCTTAAGAGAGGCGACTTAGTAACTAAATATTATATTATCCCAAAGGAAGTACATTTAAAGAAGTATCTAAGAGGCGTCTAAGTGGTTCCGAGTATATCGTTATATACTAAGCCTTATTAAGAGAAAAGGAAAGGGATACTTTATAGAATATTTACTTACTCTCCTGAGTATATATATATTCGAGAAAGAGGTTGACTTTTGTATAGTAAAGTCTATTAATATAATAAAACTAGTTCGAGGGGAGATAATATTAAAGTTATAAGGAGAAGGAAGAAAGAAAGGAAGGGCGAGAAGTATATTCAAAGGTTAAGAAGTTAATTCGAAAGAAAGGGTTCTTGTTCGAAGGTCGAATTAAGGACAAGGAATATATTCGAGGGTTAGAAAGGTTAAAAAGCTCGATTTAAAGTAAAAACGAAGTTATATATATAGTTAGTCTAAAGTCAACTTAAGGAGAAAAGGAAAGAAAAGAAACTTCCTAATATATTAACTATAGAGGAGACAAGAGGACGTTATAGATTAATAAAAAGAACCTTAAAGAATATTAGATTATTTATATAGTAAGAGGAAGTATAACTTCCAAGGAAATAGGCTATAGGGTTAAAGACTAAAGTAAGGAGATCGAAGTCTATATTTAAAACCTGTTAGTAATAATAATAGAAAGGAGATACTTAATTAAGCTAAAATAAAATCGAATCGATAGCGAAAAGAAGGAAAAAGGAATAATCGATAAAGTTATTATTAAAGTTAATTAAAAAGAGTTATCGAGGTTATTAAAGAGTTAAAGAGTTAAAGAGTTAAAGAAAAGAAGTTTAAAAGCTCTTCCTTTATAGAAATTAGGAGGTAATTATAAGAGCTAAGCGAGCTAATTAAGACTCGCCTATATTAAAGCTTTATTTGCTTTGTTTAAAGATAATAATATCGACGAGGTTAACGTTATTAAGGAACTACGATTAATCACGTGAAGAGAAATAATTATTTTAATTTATATAGAGAGTTAGTCGCAAATCGCGATATTAATAGGAAAATTTATTAGAAGGTATATATATTTGAATAAGAAGTATTTTAAAAACAAACTCCTGGCTAGTATAGCTAGTTAAAGTTTCCTTTGACTTGTTATACGCGTTGTACGTAAGTAAAATCTAATTATCTCTAAGCTAAGGGTTTAAGATAATAAATTTCGTTGTGTATATTCTAAGGTCTATTGACCGCTGAAGATAAACAAATAGCAACTGATTTAAAAATACTCTCACGAATTGATTTAACACTTAAATGACGAGCTTAGCTGACTTGCATTGAAATCTAGGTTCTGATGAGATATTTTTTTTGTCTCTTTTTTTGCCTCCGACTAACGTTCATATGCCAGCAAATAAACTAATTGATTGATTGGCTGGCTGGTCTCTTCAGTGAATGTGGGAATCGCTTAGCGCTGGCTAAGGTTAAGGTCACGCGGGCTGATCTTACTACATACGTAATTAGGTGATATTCGCCAGAACTATCACAGTATTTGGCATAGTATATATTGTGCGGTAGTATAGATATATACCAAAGTTGTAAATAGGGTCTTAACAAGAACGAAGAGGGTTTTAAAGATCAGGGAGCCCTGTATTTGATAGGGGGTAGTTAATTAGGCGATTCTGCCGCGTTTCACCGACGATTATTAATCGAAACCGCTCAATCGCAATCGATCGCGATCATCGCTTAATCGGCGATCGATCGCTGATTAGTCCGATTATCGACCGCACTGCACGGAATGCTTCTTGGCTATACCGTGGGCTGGTCATGGTCATGTGGCGAAAGTCTAGCCCTACGCATGTTACATTGTTGAGAAATCGAGCTTGTTCAAGCCGAGAGTTGACAATGAAATCGCGTTTTCCCAGCTCGATGAACCGCCCAAAAGGAGCTATGCATTCCCAAGTAACTCGTTGAAGCTCAGACGAGAGAGAGTTAAAGATCACATCGACTCCTTTCCCGTCCGTGGCACGCATAACGCCCTGTTTAAAGCTGCTGTCTCGGCTGTAGAAGATTTGCTCTTCGGGGATGCCGAACTGGGTCATCAGGAAAGTCTTTTTTTTCCGACGTACCAACCGTAGCCAGGATTCGGGCACCTACATGCTGACACATCATGATTAATGCTTGGCCAAGTGCCCCTGTGGAGGCGTGAATAAGAGCAGTGTCCTCTTTGCTTAGCCTAGCTGCTTTGAGGGAATAGTACGCTGTGCCATACGCGACCGGGATTGTGGCAGCGGTCTCGAAAGTCATAGCGTCCGGGATCTTGAACGCGGCCAACTCGGGTAGGCGGACGGACGTTGAAAATGTTCCCTCTCCAGTAGCCATCACTCTGTCACCAACCGCGAGGGACTGAACATGTAATCCTACTTTGGATACAACACCCCTGCACTCATAGCCTAGCTCCGTAGACTCTATCTCTCCCATGGCCTAGCACACGCTGTGTATGAGCGGGTGTCTAACACAAGTCGTAAAGGGACATAACTTACCATCATGACATCCCGAAAGTTAAGTGCGGTCGCCTTCACCTCGATTTCGATGTGATCAGCGGGAAGTTCATCCACTCCACGTGAATCATCATCGAAGTAAAAGGTATCGAGAAGACCTAATTGCGCAATTTGCAACTTTAAGGAGCGTCCCGGCTGGGGTATCATGTCCATCTCTGGTGATGAGTTGCCAGTTCTGGCAGCAATGTGGATCCCAGTCTTGTCGTCTTCCATATGGCGAGGGATCAGTATGACACCTTCACATGTAACGAACTCTGACTCAGCGTCATCGTTTTCAAACACGCTCTCGTACACTTTCGCTACGGCGTTAGCTGATGTTTCGGAATCCGATTTTGGGTCAAGATCCAGGTGAACTAGTGATCGACCAGTCTCAACTCTGAGTGTTCTAAGAAAACCAGAGACAAGGCTCAGATCTGGGTTAGTGCACTGATAGAAAGCGCCTCTTGTGATCCAGAGTACGCCTTTACACTGACTGAACATTTTCTTCAAAGACTTCAGCCTAGGCTCTGTCATGTCACTTAAGATCGAGCTCTCCAGCTCTATCAAGACGCAGATTCGTCCATCGGGTTGCAGGTTGCAGAAGTTGACAACTTCCCCAACACACCCCCTTAGCTTGTTGTGTTCTGATATACGCTGTATGATACTGTCCCAATTACTGTCCGTTTTCGTGTTTGTGTCCACGAGGATGAATTTCTCGGAGTCTTGGGTCCGAGGCAGCGCCGGGATTGACGCGTTATTGCTAAGTTGAGGAGCGGCTGTGGCAGCTCTGGATATCATTGTTGTGCCTTGGTGAGTGACAACGTCCGGCGTATCCGGTAGATTAAGATCAAGACCACTGAAACCTGTGTCCTTGAGGATAGTGTCCCATCTTTCCTCCAACATGAGAGGAGAATCTCCCCGGTCTTTCTCCTCGCCCATCCACCCTAGAGACAAATTAAAGTCAGCTTTCTTTCCAACTTGGGAAATATATCAAAGAAACTAGGCGCCGCAAAAGCTCTCAAAGAAACTTACAGCCGTCAAAGATACCAAAGATATTGGTAACGCCGGCCATCTTAGGTATCAGCTCAATCAGAAGCAGCGTCCCGCCTGGCTTCAGAAGTCTGCGAATATTAGTCATCGTGCAGTTCATGTTTGTCGTTGCATGCAGCACATTAGCGGCGATCACAAGATTATAATGCTCAGTCTCAAATCCTTGATCGCTGACATCTTTCTCTATGTCCAGCTTCTTATAGCTGATGAGATCACCCCATGCTGCTGTTTTTCGCTGAAGCTTATCGAAGAACCCAGTTGTGATATCAGTGACATCGTAGGAGAGGAAACGCGGTGGTGTCCTGTCGTCCATGCCCCCAAGCGCTGTCAGTATTGGGAGAGTGGCTCCTCCGGTGCCTGCCCCTATCTCTAAGGCTCTTATGTGGGGATTTTTGTGGGCAAGGAGGTCGACAAAAACAGCACCTTGCTGGTCTGCTATGCAGTCAGCTCTTTCCCCTCTTTCACACTCTCTGTTTCCATGTAATTCACACTTCTATGGGGAAATCTGGACCACTCACTGCCTCTAAGTCAGCATACTTTCTTGAATCTTGGCTCAGCTTGAAGTGTTGAGTGCTTTTTCATGTGCCATTGACGCGCCATTCGCGAGTTGTTGGCATAATACCGCCCTAATGCATCATCTTTCATCGTCAAAGCCAGGGGGTCAACTGTTCCCTGAATGAGCCCCTGGAACTGGTCGCCGACGATAACTGCGAAATTTCTTTCGTCGCCAGAGCTGCGGACCTTTTTCAATATGACTTCACGCTCGGTATGGTTCTTCGTAACCCAGCTAGAGACGTCGTACGGGAGTCGACCGCCAGCCACATATTCCACAATGCGTTGTAATGATCGGTAAAGTTTGACACCTCTGGACGATAGTGTGGAAATGGCATTTTCCGGTATTTGCTTTACCGCTTCATCGGCCATGTAGTATAACGCTACATCGATTAACGATGCAAGCTGAGAATCTTCGCTCGTTGGCTGAAGGTGACTGCAAAGCGCTGAGAATTGGGGCGGAGACAGCAGTGATACGTCAGGGCAAAGCTTAGTTCGATAGTAGGACTTCCTTAACCCACGGATATTTTTTTCTCCTTGCTGGCCACTTAAAGATGTCGACTGGAGTCCATGAACTTCCAATGAAGGGAAGTCAGGGTCAGCCTCGCTGTCATAGACATCCAAAGAAAATTTTGAATTTCGTTGACCACCCTCATCGATCGTAGCATATACGGAGAACTCGTGCTGTGGCTTCGACGACAAGTTGCTGGAGACGAAGACGCTTGATATGAACGTCGGTACTGCTACTGAGTTGAATCCCCTTGAAGCAGTAATGCCAGCAATTTCAACGTGGAAGAAAGCGTCCAACGTCGCGGGGTGAATAACAAAGGGGCTATGATAGTTCGCTGGCATAGCCTTCTCGATATCCGGATGGATAACCATCCCGATACTTCCTAAACAAGCCAAGTTCCCGCGAGCGTTGCCCACTCGTGCCTCAGTCATGTTCGCGAAAATGGAACTGTATTCAAGGCCGACCTTTGCGCATTGGGCGTATAACTCAGATCCCCGAACCATACGAGTACACTCTAACTCTGCTTTGAACCTCTGGCGTGCATGAACAGATCGGGTCATCTCCTTTTGCCTCTGGCCATCGACAACATTGAGCAGAGTTGATTGCCGAACAGAGATGTGTCCACGGCAATGCTCGACCCATTTCCCTGCGTCTGATGCGGAATACACGAAAAACTCGTCCCAGGTGCCAGAAGACGATCTAGAGCTCTCTGGATATGGCTTCATACACAACATTATTTCGACTTGGCCAGATGGCTCGGGAACAACTAGGGCCTGAGAAAAACTGATCTGGCGAAGGTCATATCCATCTATCGATAGGTTCATCTCCATAGCACGTTGACGAGCAGCTTCAATGGCCATAGAGATGTAGCCTGCTACAGGATAGACCACCTATTTCAAATATTGGCGTCAGTAATTTTCCGCAAAAAGGAATTCACGAGACCAAAGTATATCTTGGGAGGTATCCTGTCATGCCTGAGGAGCTTAGGCTACTCTTTAAATAGAACATAATATCCAAGATGTGGCACAAGACGAAATATAAAAAGTTATGCGCACCAAGACTGCACTCTATGATCCCGGAGCCAAGGCAGTTCTGAAAGTCTGATCCAGTTTCGCCAACGAGGCTCCAGGGCATTCGAAAACTTTACTGGTGCCCCGAGTAGGTCATGCCGTGGCCATTTTCTTAGACGGTAATCCACATGTACTCGAGGCTCTGCCCAATATCTCGTAGAATGGTTCCATGGATAGCTGGGCAAGTTTACCAAGATAGGTGGATGTTCCTGATGGATAGGTTGATTTATCGCCGGAATATCGACAGGATAGCCTCGCTCGAAGAGACGAGAAGCAAGTTTCAACACTGTATCCACTGCATTTTCCTGCCTGTTCAAGGCGGAGAGGTACAATATTTTTGCCAGTGCGGGTTGGGACTTTGTTATTTCTCTCACAGGCCCAGCCAGAGCTCCATGCGGGCCGATCTCGATCAGTACGTCTATGGAACTGATGTTCTTGGCTTGAGTCGATGCCCGGCCTTCGGACTTGGTATACATTTCGAGGAGTGCGTCTGAGAACAGAACCGGCTTTGTCATATTCTCTACCCAATAACTCGGCGTAATGTTGTTTGTTTGAATCTTCCGTCCAGTTACCGACGAGAATTGCTCGCAGCTTGGCTTCTGCGAGAGGTCTGAGCCCATGCTCACAGCTACCAATGCAGTGCGGTATTCTTCGGCGACGGATTGCATCTTCGGTGAGTGGTAAGCGACGTCGACTAAAAGTTTCCGAACCCATATTTCCTTGGAAGAACATAAGCCGATGAGTTCAATAATTGCAGACTCATCGCCGGAAACGGTAAAGCTATGAGGACTGTTGTGGCATGCGATATGAGCCGTTCCTGTTTGTAGTTGGGAGAGTAGTACCACATCCTCGGACTGCGTAGAGCGAACGGCGGCCATGGCTCCTTTGAAGGGAATGCTGTTTTGGTTTCTTCGTGCCGACGACCAAGCCACGATAGTACGCAGTAGTGACAGCCCCTTTGAGACTCACGGCTCCGGCTGCGTAGGCTGCGGCAATTTCGCCACTAGAATGACCTACGACGGCCGTGGGGATGATATTCCAGGAGCGCAAGAGGTCCACCAAAGCAATTTGAATGATAGTGCAAAGGGGCTGACTCAGAATCGCTTCGTTAACCCGAGTCGACGACTCATCCTTACAGAGCTCCTCCATAACCGACCAACCGGCACGAAGAGACTCGAGTGCTTCGTTGGAAAGATCCAGTGACTTGCGGAATTCTTCAGCATCCAGAAGAGACCTTGCCATTGCATGCCATTGTGCTCCTTGCCCTGTAAAGACGAAGCCGACACTTGGTGGTTTCGTGGCATGCGTGAAGCTTACATGTTGAAGACCCGAAATGAGCTGGGGTAGTGATGAAGCTATCACTGATGTTTTCCAGGGGAGCAAAGATCGATGCTTGCTCAAAGTCTCTGCAAGATTTGTCATGAAAGGCCCATTTTTATCCACGACTTCCTTCGAGAGATGGTCAAGCAACTTGTTGAGATGTTCCGTGCCGGTGTCCTCGTCATAAGCTGAAAGAACATAGAGACGACTTTTTGGGACCTCGGTACCTCTTGTGGAAGCAGCCTCACGGTCTTCGGGGTCAATTACATTCACATAGCCCGCTGGGCGTGGTTCTGACGTATCGGGTATCCCAACCGCCGGGAACGACCCCTCATCTGACGAAATATCTTCATATGCTTTCGAGTCCTCTCTGACTTTGCCTGGACTTTTTACGACAGTGTCCAGTGTCCCAAGCGCTTCGCTGTAGTCTCTAAACTCCCGTGCTTGTAGATAGCCACGAGCGTCCTCGACAATGACATGTGCATTTGTACCTCCGTAACCGAAGCTACCCCGACGAATTGGCACTGTAAATTTTAAAACTTCTCATGAGTAGTGAGCTTGTTTTGAGTTGTTTCGAGAGCGATTTGTTCTGCCAATAATCTAAGACAACGGAACAAAGTGCTGAGACTGCTCAAAACACTCACTACTTGTGAGCAATTTGGAGGTAGAATAAGACTACCTGTTGACTGATGCCCTCAGCACCCCGTTCATGCAAATCCAGGGGAAGCACTGCGTGGGGACCTATAGTGCTATTAATATTTGACTCACTAGATGGGTTGATTTCAAATACCTGCAGGTTCCACTTATCCAGCGGGATGCGTTTATTCGGAGTCTTAAACCCAGAATTTGGGAGTATTTGTTCCCTCTCCAACATAAGAATGGTTTTGATCAGCCCAGTCACACCACTGGCACCCTCCTGTTCATGACAATCTCGGAGTCAGTTTACCGCTTTTGGGAGGTTTAGGGAGTACAGCCGTTGACTCAGGAGTCATGCACTCTCAATACATGCATGCTTAGAGACAAGCGTACTAAGTATGTCTTGATTGAGAGTAGAATCCATGTTTTCGGAGTAGACCACCCTCGAAAACTCCTGCCTTGGGAGATTTTGCTCCTGAGAATGTCAGACTTACAAGGTGGCCGATATTTGACTTGACAGAGCCAATCTGGAGAGGATCGCTTCGCGTTTTGCCGAAAGTCGCGAACGACGCAGAAGCTTCGACAGGATCACCAGCCTGGGTTCCAGTCCCGTGAAACTCTACATACGTTGTTTCCAGAGGATCCAGACCAGCCTGCGCATATACCTTACGTGCTAATGATTCCTGGGCTTTGGCGCTAGGGAAGGTGATACCGGGCGTTTTACCATCCTGGTTAATCCCTGTGTTCCTTATGACGGCGCGGATTACGTCCCCGTTCTTCAAAGCCTCGTCCAGTGGCTTGAGGATCACACATCCAACACCCTCCCCACGGCCATAACCGTTAGCTCTTTGATCAAAGCTGTGGCATCTACCATCAGGAGACAGAAACCCGGCTGCAACAACAGGAGTTAGTAATTGCTGGATCTGCGATGGTAGACATGTAATTAGGGCTTTCAAGGTGATGCTTTTGGACCAAAGACTCGTCAAATATATAGCCTTGGAAGGCAACTCTGCATTTTGAAACAGACAATATAGGGCAAGAAGGATAAAGCCGGAATTACTTACCAGAGCTCAACGTGACAAGCACATCTAGATCCAAGATATAATTTACTCCCGCAACTATAGCAGAACTGCATTCACCTGCTCTCAGCGACTGGCAAGCAAGATGCAATGCTACCAAGCTCGCAGAGCAAGCTGTGTCGACAGTAAATGACGGCCCAGAGAGATTGTAGAAATATGATAGCCTATTGGACAACATTGCGTGCCCGCCACCTGTCGTCCAACTAGTCCGCGCTAAGTCAGTAATACGGTTATGAGATCTTGTGGTAATATAAGAACTACGACACTAGAGCCTATTCAGGCAGAAAACAACCCCACAGATATAAGAGAAGATAGTACGTACTACATGGGGATCGCATCTGGATCTTCTGCGGTGACTTTACCCCAATCCTTACAAAAAGTCCCAATAAACACACCGACGTTCTCACCGGCGATATCTTCCATACGAATTCCGGCTGTAGCAGTTAGCGGTCAAAATGACTCGGTGTAAATAACGTTCGACGCACCATTTTTGAATGCTTCATAGGAACACTCGAGGAGAAGTGTCTGTTGCGGATCTAGGGCCTGCGAATCGAAGCTTATTACTATATTCGACATAGTAGACAGAATTCGGATAGACTCAGAGCTGCCTCTGCCACATTGAGGCCGAAGAAAGGTCCATCGAAAAGGCCCAGGTCTTCTTTCAGAAAGAAGCCATCGCAAATATTAGTCTAGATATGTGAGAAATCTCCCCACTGTTTATAGGTCCTACCCGACTTACCGAACCGTTCCTTCCACCATCCGGATGATAGAAGGCTTCAGGATTCAACCTGTTGCATGGAATCGGGGACCATGCATTCTTTCCCGCAGCGCACATTTCCCATAACTTATCGGGGTTCGTTGCTTGCCCGGGAAACCGTCCAGACAAGCCAATGACAGCAATTGGACACGTTTCGTCCTTTGACCGCCCCATATCGCCCATGATTATTGGCGTTATTTTATTTTCGGCAAACTGAGAGAGCTTATGCTCGTTGAGAAGGCTGGTTGTTGAACAGATTAGCTGATTGCAATGTTAATGGCCACCTAGTCAGCTTGCTTGATGACGAGTTCTAAGTCTGAAGTTTGAAGGCGGTACATAGGAAGGCAGAAGCCGATGAATAGAAATAGAGTGAAAGTTATTTGATCTACCTTCCTAGCTAGCACGATAGCAGTAGCCATAATTTTACCTCTAACTTCGCGCCGCCCAGAAGTTTGTCCGGGTTGTTATTGGCAGAATATTGAGAGCCACTGGGTAGGGAGCTGGATACAAATCAACCGGTGAGTTTGCAGCCCCTACTAGCCTTAAATCCACCCTGCACTCCGTCAATTTTACGGCAGGCCTCTAGGTAAAGGTGCAAGGTTGTTATTAACGACTTCGCAAATGTACGAAGTCGCCAATAGCAACTCTGGACTTTAAAGACCTACCGGACAGGCTTCTCGGCGGCAGGAGAACTTTTGATATAATTTTCACAGCGCCACCTAAAAAAATCAGTCTGTGCACGTCAATTGCTAGTATTTTTCATTGGAGGTAGTGTATGTCACAGAACCTTACATACTAGGACCAATCTAGTAACCTAGGAATTGTTGAATTGGGGTCCTAAGAATTTATACGAACACCACAAAATCATTGGATAACAATACGAACAAAGTTGTGTCTCGTGAACTTCCCCGCCGTGAAGGTGCATTTTGGGTTAACATTAGCCGTTCCCGAGGTGCATGTTGAGGTAACGTCAGCCCAGACTTTCCTTATCTGAACGCATTTCTGACCGTGAATTACTTGAAAAACGAGCCTCAGTTGCGATAATAACTGACGATCCCCAATTTTAGCGCTACATATCTTTTACATCAAAACTCGAAAATATGTCCGAATCAAAGATACTGTGCCTTCACGGGACTCATACATCTGGAGAGGTACTTATCCTAGTTTTCTTCTACTGCGAAGCATCTCATAACGCTGACCGTTTGTCAGATCTTTAGGTTGCAATTGGGACAGTTGGTCACTCGACTTGAGGAAGAGCAAAATCTAGAACTGCATTTCATAGATGGTTTGATAGAGACGGAATGCCAAGAAGATATGAGGGGCATGTTTCGAGGGCCTTATTATACTTGGTGCTCAATGTCATCAGATAACAAGCAGGTCGACTACGAGTCAGCAAACCAGGCTTTGGACTTCGTTCAGGATATCATCGTGGAGGACGGCCCATTCGACGGAATCATGGGGTTCTCGCAGGGCGCGGCTCTGGCTCTGGCCCTTCTACTTCGATACACAACCGACCATCCGTTGGATCCGCCTTATGCGATCTGCAAGTTTGCCATATTCTTCTCCTGCGTAGGAATAAACGAGGAGAAGAACCAATGGGTCGACGGCAACCTGCTAAGCATTCCGTCGCTACATGTTTTCGATAAAGCGGATACCATGCTGGCTATCGATACGTCGATAGAGGCCTGCGAGCCGGGCTCAGCAAAGCTGATATTGCACGAGCGCGGGCATGCCATTCCTAGAGACAATGTAACGGTGAATGGAATCCTCGATGCAATTCAAGACCTGCAACACTGAGCTATGGTATTTTAGGCTGTGTAGATAGTGTCGAATTAGGCATTGGAATATTACATGCTAGGGGTTGTCTCACTTTGAATCTAACTGCTTCTGTTGTGACGTTTTAGGGTCAACGGAACACTACCCATACCCTCTTTGATCGTCGATCGTTGTCCAACCAGCGTTGCATCCGCAATATATTGTTGGGGGAGACCCCTACAGTGAGTGGTTTTCACGTACGATTGTCTTGGTTCTTCAGTGTCACTGTCTGCGGGGTAGGAAGCGTTTGTGCTTTGATTTTGAGGACGTATATAATTAAAGTTAAGTATTATTTAATACTTATGTTAAAACCCCCTTGAATTTAATGAGTTCTGAGCCCATTTTCTACAGGCAACGCGCCAACATACACTTCAGGGGCTCTGCGGCCATTCCGACAGCTACGAGACGAATATTGCGAATATATGGCTGGGAATGTCTTCAATTGCTGAATTATCTTCCCAGCTGCGGCCAGGAACGCACTTCCCTAGTCGCCGGTTTTCAGCTTTTATCGTGCGAGTAATTCTCAATTATATTACAAATAAACTTGATGCGCATTTTATTTCGAAGGTTGGTGGTCATAGTACTAAACAGCCTTTATTTTATTTTACTTTGTGGTGATGTATACATATTCGAAGTTGGGGTAAAAAATAAGTGTGTTCCTGGCCGCAGCCGAGATGATAAGGTTCAGGGGATGTCAAAACCCCCTGTACGCTACCAGAGGCACAGCACTCCCACGCCATGCTTGGACGGGTGTGGCAACCCCTGCTAGCCTTAAAACGACTCTCACCAGAGAATATGGTATTTTTCAAGAGGTTTTGACAGCTAACAAATGAAGCTAGTAGTGTTATACATTGCTGGTAATAAATGCAAAGGCTTCCCAGACTGCACAGCTTACAAGACGTCGGCGTCTACTTTGTTTTCATCCGGATCACACATTATCAGTCCTCATCTCAACCTGGTTCCACGTATTTGTTGTTTTCTTTTTGTTTTGTCCGGAATGGATAACGGCGCAGTGCCACCGACGAGTCATGACAATGGTTCGTACGACATTTCTCAGATGGAAAAGGGGACCGGATCTTCAGATTCAACGACATACACGCCGGTCACCAAAGTAGAGCCACAGTCACGCAAGGCACTCGGAAGTGTGATGATATCGCATCTTTCTGCGC
This sequence comes from Gamarada debralockiae, assembly GCA_002803225.1. Taxonomy (NCBI): domain Eukaryota; kingdom Fungi; phylum Ascomycota; class Leotiomycetes; order Helotiales; family Hyphodiscaceae; genus Gamarada; species Gamarada debralockiae. Next base: position 31,942 of record NXFV01001280.1, on the reverse strand, counting down.
CACCAGCACATTTCGGAGACGGCGATGAAGAAAATCCAAGGAACTGGGCTCCTAAGAGAAAGATGGCAATCGGGGCGTTCGTCATCGTGGCTGGTTTTGTTGCGTAAGTGCCCATCTTATTGTGCATCATACTTAGGCTTGCCTCTTCCATGTTCTCGTCACCATTCATCGATTCCTCGAACTAACAGCTCCATAAGAACTTTTGGTAAGTCTGATGTTCTCGGAGCAAAACTCCCCAAAGCAGGAGGTTGAGGGAGTAAAGTACTCCGAAGACATACGTTCGGATTCATGCATGTCTTCAGAGTATATGACTCCAAAATCAGAGCCTATACTCCTCAAACTTTCCAAAACCAGTAAATTAATTCCGAGATCGTCATGAACAGGAACCCCGATCTACATCGCAGCAATCCCAAGCATCGCCGCCGACTTCCGCGTCAGCACCACTCTTTCCATCCTCCCCACCTCTCTCTACGCCTACGGCCTCGGCGTAGGCGCTCTGATCGCTTCCGCCATGTCAGAGATATTCGGTCGCGGCATCGTCTATAGAGTCACCCTACCACTTTCTCTCATATTCACCATTGTCGGTGGAGCTGCTCACAGCTACTCAATGCTAGCCGCTGCCAGATTTCTGGCTGGAACGCTGGCAGGGCCATGCGTCTCAATCGGTGCAGGCGTGATGAATGATCTCTGGAACATTAGTCTCGATAAGGCGGGCACGACGTTCGGTCTGTTGTATGCCCTCATGATCGTATATGCGACGCAAGTTGGGCCTATGGTCAGCGGGAGTCTCATCACACATCATTCGTGGCGGTGGACGTTTTGGTTATCGGCCATCCTGATGGGGAATCTGTCGGTAGCGGCTTTCCTGATTCCGGAGACTTATGCTCCTCAAATTTTAAGAAGTCGCGCGAAGAAGGAGAATTTACCAGTTACGAAACGGGGAGACTCATGGGGGGTGTTTCTTGTGTCGGTCGGCAGACCGCTGCATATGATCATGGTTGAACCAGTGAGCCCTTTCCCGTGACTCTTATTCAACTTGACTACTAGGATTACAACGCTGACTTGCCTCCTAGTTTGTTCTACCGAACGGACTCGTTCTTGCTCTCACCCAATCAATCGTCTTTGCATAGTGAGTTCGCCGGCCACTGCTTCTCCCTACCTACAAATTGCAGGCGTTAAAATGATTCTCTCAAGCTACGTCATTTACGCGATCCTCTTCGAAGAAGTGTACCACTTCAGTCAATACCAAGCCGGGTTGACCTTCGCACCACTACTCATCGGAGGGCTCATCGCCATTCCGGTGATGGGAGTTTTCGACAGATTGACATATCAGAAAGCGAGAGCTGAAGCCATTCGATCTGGTACCGAGGTTCATCCCGAGAAGAGACTGTATCCCGCAATGCTGAGCGTGATTCTTCTGCCAATCTCGTTATTTGTACGTCACTTGATTTTTCCTTCTTCGTTGATACGGATGATCTTCCTCCTCGCGATCTACGTTTTGAATCAGGTTTTGATCAAGTCATACTTACACCGCACCAGTGGCTCGCATGGTCTGGCAACCCCTCAGTCCACTGGATCATTCCAGCGCTTTCAGGCGCTTTGTTCGGCTTAGCATATGTTCTTAACATGGTACTCCCCCTCTTAATCCACCCGCACAACAGATCGGGAAGCTAACATCAATTAGCTGTCTATTGCAATTTATAATAATGATGTCTACGCTGCCCACTACGGCGCATCAGTTCTCGCAGCCACGACCTTCTTACGCTTCTCAATCTCATCATCGTTCCCCCTTTTCACGCCGCAGATGGTTCACAGCCTGGGATTTGCGTGGGCGACGTCATTGCTTGGATTTATCACTGCGGCTATGATTCCCATTCCGTGGGTGTTTTTCAAGTGGGGGCCGGTGCTAAGGAGCAAAAGTCGGTATTTACAGAACTGAGAATTGTGATTCCTAGAATTTGCGTGGCTCATTGGGGGTCGAGCAGCAGTGGCGTAAATGGATGGGTTTCGTGCGCGGATGAGGTTATGATCACGTGATCAGCTACGGTGCGCAAGGCTAATTCTACAAGGCAGATTCTTCTCCCCTCATCAACATCAAACCACAATTTGTGTCATTTTGCTGTCCCGCCATCCTCCCAGTTTGCACTCTTTGTACATATACTATCCGGATAACTACCCCTTAAGTGGGAGCGATAGCCAGGAAGACGGCCAACTCTCTTCCTTTCATGTGCCTGCAGCATAATGGCTCACTGGGACCCGCCGGTCGAGAAGCTAGCCTCTTTCAGGCCGTACCCGTAATACAAGAACCTTCACTTTCATACGAGCTTGTACCACCTCTAGACCAGTTAAAATGACTCCTAAACAACCTCACTACGGCTGAGGCTGTTGGGATATTGATTCCAACCAGTCATAGACTAGTGCAACAACAGGTGGGTTTTAGGGCACACACAAGCAGATAATATTGAATAGGGGAAATCAGTTCGTATTGATTACTATGTAGAAGGAAACTCCACTTCGACAGATGCTAGATAAAGTCTACAGTGAGACGTGTCCCTTATTAGGTTGTTTCGGATTCCACGCCTAATATCTGAGGCTGAAACACAACAGATGCTTCAACATCGCTACTTTAGGAAAATGACTAAATTCTCGTGACGGGAGTCGCCGAGCCGATGACAAAACTGAACTTATTTTGTAAGCAATAACTCCAAACCATGCCATACGAAGAACACAAAACCTCGGTATTTTGGAGCCTTTAATAAGGTTTGATGAAAAACTACGCTGGTAAATGCTAATCCCTGTTGCGATTTAGGGGAACGTTCGCTAACTCGTAACGGCTGGAAGCGGACTTTTAGGCTGTCCAACTAACTTAGCAGCATCCTCGACTTCCCCGCGTTCTTTCTCTTCAAAACCTCGTCCCTCATCGGATCCGCAGAACCAGTGTTCTGACATCTACCCTCCTGACGTGTTTATATGATCGATCAACCCTTCCATCTAAGAGAGATTGCTAACACGTTCTCGCCACAAATATCGCGACGACGCGTCGGATCACGTCAAATCGAAGATAAAAGCAGCGTGACGCGAAATGCGGGACTTGAGTTGACGGGCCATTCCAGGTGGCGAAGAAAGATTCGAAGTCATTCCGATCCTTTCATAACTCGAACAACTGCTCCAACCTCAGAGGGGCCACCATTAATCGCACAGCTTTTCCTTTATGGCGATCGTGGAATCGCCGGGGTGTGTCGGCAGCCTGCAAAAGACGTAAGCAATGGAACATTTGCGGTAAATTGATTCGTTGAGGGCCGGCGCGTACTTATCCTCAAGCGAGAATATGAAGAGCGGTCGATGAAATGGCAAAGGAATACTGTGAAATTTCGCAAGCATCGATGTTTCTGTCAATGATAGATGGCGATGATACCTGAAGAGCTGTAAGATGCAAATCCCTTTGGGTACGTCCATAGGTTGATCCCGCTCCTTCAGCTTTACTCATCCAGGCCACGGCATTGCGAGCTGCCTAACAACACATGAGGAGAAACCGCATGTTGGAACAACGGTGTATACACTTGGCTGGCAGACCTGTACTTTGCCAAGACCATCGATCATTCAAGCATACTGGAATGAATGAAAGCATGTGGATCAGGTGCGTTTTGGGGAGCTTCTATTTCATTTGCGGTCTGTGTCTCTGGAAATACCGATCGATGACGGAAAACCATTTTCACGTGCCACTGACGTTCAATTGAAGCAATTCATTGGGTTTGAACATGCCAGTGTAAACTCCTTCCTTAAACAGGCTGACTTCATCGGAGCATTTCATGGTAGCTTCATCGCTGCAGTACTGGGAGAATTTGGAACACGTGCTGGCGGAAGAAAGGCCTGGCGGTTTAATCGAGTTCGATATTCATGCTCATAAAATAATTCAAGACCGCTTCGCATGTTGGTGTTTGCTAGGCAGATGCTCACACATTTGTCTTTCAACATCAGCTGGTTTTACCAAATTTGGAGAGATCTGAGACTGATGTCGCATCTTTACTCACTTGGTCAACTAGGGTTTGCAAAGTTGGATTTAGAATTGACGTGCTGACTTCCGTGCATGAGCTTATCTCATTTCCTTTGTATTTGAATGTATTACTTGAGAACATCTCTGAAGTCCAGGCCACTTGCTTTCGGCCGTTTGGTCCGACATGATTCGCCGCCTGCTAAAATCACAGTCAGCGGGTACTACCCAAGCCCACCATAAGCCTTGGCCAACCCACAGTGAAGCGATTCTTTAAGTTGACGTGTCACATGTTCTTTGATCGAATTAGCCTATTCTAAGCCTCACCGATGTGTGGTGGCATTAAAAGATGCGGCAGTTGAAATGGCAGACTGTCCTCCCCGCCAAAACTTAAGCAGATGCACTTGGGGAATCGCCACCACATATTTGATCGGCCCTAATTGTAAGCTTAATTGTAGTCCGGGAATTTATCGTAATCAAAATTTGAAATCCTCTACAACCTACAGGTGGTAATAAATGTAAGACAGGTCCGTGCATGTAGTCGAAATACGAGTGGTCTGACCAATCACCTGGTCAGGATATCTCGTTTTGGTATGTAACTGGTCAGATTATATGGCGTCATTTTACATTTATTTATGCCTGTACGTAGTAGGCTATTGATATCTACCCGACGCAGGTTACCATTTTCAAATGATTTCTCGTACGAGTTTTAAGCTTCTGAGTGGCAGGTTGCTGTTTGTCGCTTATTAATCGGCGATTGAAACTGGTTTGGGCGGGTGTTCAGCGCCTCCTTTCCCGTTTTGCTGCATATCGCCGTTAGGATTGGAGGGTTCTCATAGGCTCTCTCGCGGTTCTACCATGTTCGAAATAAAGTCCGTTTTTATTTCTACATGCTCGATATTCTTTAGATGCCTGGTAGTTGAGCAAATGGTCTGCCTTAGGAGGGCCAATGAAGATCATACAAAAGGCTCACGAGTCTCCTCGAGGGACCAATGTGTCAGGATCGCAGGATTACTGTACCACCGCAAATTTCTAGTACAATACATCTCCGAGAAGAAAGAAAAGAGGGCAAGTGTACCAAAATAACTTTTAAATTGAGAAATCAGACGCAGCAAGGGAAAGATGGCTGATATTTTCGACTTCATTGTTGTGGGAGGTGAGTAAAGAAAACCCTGCTAAGAAATGGTTGCATTCTGATGATATCTAGGTGGAACTGCAGGTTCGGTCATTGCTAGTCGAATCGCGAATTCTCCCTTCAGACCAAAGGTGCTTCTCTTGGAAGCCGGCGGCTCTAACAAAGATGAATCGCTGCGTCACCCGGATCTTCGATTTGGTGCGTTCATGAATCCCGAGCTGAACTGGGGCTACAAATCAGTCCCCCAGCCACAACTGGACGACAGAGAAATTGTATGTCCCTGCGGTCGTGGTCTTGGTGGATCCAGTGCGATCAATTTCTGCTGCTGGCTCATCGGACATAGAGAGGACTTCAATAAATGGGCAGATTTGGTTGGAGATGATAGCTGGAAATGGGAGGGACAAGGTGGCGTCAAGCAGAAATTCAGGAAAATCGAGGCGCTTCACGCCAATCTTGATGATGAACAGGCCAGGATAGTAAGCAAAGAAGCCGCCGAGCAGCATTCCAAAGATGGAATGGTGGATCTCAGCTACAATCAAGTGTGGCCAGAGTTGGAGTGGTTGTCCTTCAAGGCTGCAGCAGAATTTGGCGTAGGTCACAAAGTCGGTAGGATATCTTTACGTGAAGAGTAATTCTTTCTAGGAACCACTCAATGGCGACATGAACTCCGGGGACCCAACAGGATTTGGGCTTGCACCTACAACATACTATAAGGGCCTCCGCACTACTGGTGCAACGGCATACCTTTCTGCCCCGCCTAGCAACCTTACTATCTTGACCGACAGCTTCGTTTCGAAAGTGCTCTTTGACGATTCCAAAACGGCAGTAGGTGTAGAGACTGCGTCTGGAAAGACCTACCGCGCAACCAAGGAGGTGATACTTTCTGCTGGTGCCTTGGTCTCGCCCAAGATACTCCTTCTTTCTGGAGTGGGACCGGCAGCTGAGCTCTCGAAATTCTCGATACCCAGCGTCCATAACCTTCCAAGCGTTGGCAAGAATATGATCGATCAGTCAGTACCTTCTCTGTTTCACTGACAAGCCATCTTGCCTGAACTAATCATGCTTTATGAAATCCAGTTGCTACTCCACGACGACTCTTCTACTGAAACCAAAGACAGATGTTGGAACCCAAGAAATTCCTTCAACAGCAGCCGATCCACTCCAAGCTGTCGGACCTCAATGCCCTATGGCCTGGCTATCCTCTTCGGCCGTCAAAATTTCCCAAGAATTCCGTACTCTCTCCAAAGAAACTCAGTCATTCTTAGAAAAGGTCCCTTCATTCGAGCTCATTACAAGCAACGCTCCCATGGGCGTCGGAGTGCGTGAGAAGCTAGTTCCAGATTCTCAAGTCATCACGTTCATTGCCGCGGTGATGAATCCCCAAGGCGCTGGCAGTATTACGCTTTCCTCTACCAACCCATCCGAGCCTCCTAAGATCGATGTTGGATATGTCTCTCATCCATACGACCGCCGCGTTGCAATTGAAGCTTTGCGCACTGCTATTGAGTACTCAAAGATGCCGGCCTTTGCTGCCATTACGGAAAAGAGGATTGAGGGTCCCGCGAGCGACAGCGATGAGGATGTGTTCGAACATGTGAAGAAATCCATGTCACCGGTGTTTCATTATGGTGGAACTTGCAGAATGGGACGGGATGGAGATGAGAAGACGGTTGTAGACAAGAGTTTCAAGGTCCAGGGTATCAAGGGACTGAGAGTGGCGGATCACTCTGTTGCACCGCTCATGATTAATAACCACACGCAGAGCACAGCGTATCTCATTGTACGTCTTGTCCTTTTCTTAAACTCGTATTTTCAGGAACTTATACTAAATCGGGCCAAATAGGGAGAGACTGCAGCCGAAAAGATCATTGCAGAGTATGGTTTGTGAAGAAGCTTGATTTTCAATGACGTGGTGTAGTCATCGCCCTTCTAGAACGTTGATAAGAGGATCTATTTGGCATACAATCGTGTCGTTCTAGACTTCAATTTGTCTAATGTTCTTCTGTGTTAAAATTCATGCAAGAGCCTTTTATCAAACAGTGCTGTTCTAACAATGGGTTTGTGCTGCTCCCCTCACCTGACTCTTGTGTCATTGTCCAACTTGTCCAGATTAATTTTCTTTTCTTTTTTTTTCTTGATCTCAAAATTCTCTTCGGCGTTCTTGTTTGGCGCAACCATGCCCCAAATAACTTAGGCATACTTCACCATGCATGAGATCAGGCGATATTAGAGAAATTTGGATACGTCAAGGGAACTAGGTTGCTCTAGTTTTAAAAGCACCACATTCAGTTCTTCGGAATTGATAAGCAGAGACTCTATGAATATATTCACCCCCAAAAAGTCCTAACGCGCTTCACACCTCCGTGATAACGCACTACACATCGAACGGTGGTTGTTTACTTCTCAACTTCAGCCAATATTTTGAGAAATTTTCTACAGTTGTACTCCAAAAGCATCGTTCTATACTAAAACTCCCCAAAACTGTTCAACCCAGTCTACCTCACAATCAAAACAAAGCACTTACCCCTACTACACGTACCAAATGGCACCTCTTGACGACTTAGCCACTACAATGGCCTCGCTCTTTAATATATAAATTAAGCGATTTATCTTGACCTAAAATTCAACTACAAATAACTTTTGCATTTTCTATTTAGTTAAAATTTTGAATTGCACAAATGATAGGCGAAGTAAATTTTAATAATAGAATGAATTCTTGTTATTTGAAATAGTTGTGTTGTGGATTTATAACTAAGTGAAAAGTGTGCCTTTTAGTGTAGGTGTGGTGGCCCCAGCTCTTACGTGAGCTTCAAAATGAGATATGAAGGCTAGCCGCACTTGAGCCACGCAAAGTAAAGCTAAAGTCTTTGGGTTCAAAGGACGGGGATTTTCGTGCCTTTAACGTAAAGTCTCTTATTTTGAATTCTACATTGAAGTTGAAGACTTGAAAGGGGGATTTGTTAGATTTGAGCCAGCAAAGGCGAGAAGGCTATGATGTGTATTTTGAAGGGATTTAAGTAAGGTGCAGCAGAAATGGTAAGTATGGTCCGAAATCTATCGTCCTTCTTTACCATATGAAATCTAACAAATGTATAGAATGAGAGACGTAGAACATGGTGTCTTCATTCAAAAGGTTGAACATCAACGAAGCCTTTGCAGCGAGCCATCGAGGATGTGAGCAGGGTTTACTTTTTCATGGATTTATGATTATATGGGGATGTCACGTGAACTTCTACGGTTTCGAATATGCTGTGTTAATTCTTCCAGGTTGGGCTTTGAGTGGTGTGAAGGCAATAATCTGAGGCCCAGAGTGTCTTTATTAGAGAGCGTGCCTTGGATTTGCCTTAGCTCAGAACCCGGACGGAACTCAGAGCTCAGAAGGCAGAAAAATTTAATCATTAAGCAGATTCGAATGCTTTGACACCCAAATTCAATCTTTACTTGAGATGTTACTTGAACACAGCGCGGCTGGAGAAGAGGTGGATGCGACTTTACTCTATTCTGAGTGGCACCAATGAATCATGACTGCCACATCATTAATAATAGGCTCTTGTAATTCAACGTTTTGTGTTACAGCAACTGGATACGGACATATACGCAAGCAACTATTGCCATCCTCGTTCCCAGGTAGTAGGTGCCTGCACATCGGCTCTCAATTCACGATGCTCTAAGGTCTATCACTTTGGATTTCCTGTGGTAGCTCGGTCCTCTTTGGAATTTACGGCTCTTTCTACGCTGTTTCTGCTCGAGCTGTGTTAGTGATAATTTTTATTCCCTCAAGCGTAAGCAGAAGCCGTCTCTCGTTGTGGGAGTTTTGTTAATAGAATTGGCTAGTGAACATTTTACTTCGGCTCCTCTTTTGTTGTAAATTGCGGTCTCCGAATCCTGATTCACCAACATGCCAAATCATATTCCGGCCTCCATCGGGTTCACGACACAACAATTTCTTGGTTATTTTCTTTTACTGGCTAATCCATATCCCTTCGTCTTCCTCCGATACAACCAACTGAAGTGGCTCTTCACATTGAGGATATGCACGATAAATACTGGAGCAAAGCTTGCGGTGGAGTCATAAATCCTAGGAGGCAGCTGTTTATGTACGCCAACTCTGATTTGAGTGCCTACGCGACTGTCATCACGAACCAACCGGATTACTCACGCTGGAGTGCGTCAAGATGGTCTTCAATTTGGACACAGCTGGTCTTCTGGCCAATTTCTGTCACGATATCTGCAATCTTTGGAATTCCTTCTACTGCTGCCATTAACAATGCCTGGGCATTGAAGCTAGCGAGTTTTACTATTTCATCTTTGGAGGCAAATTGCTGACTGTCTGTTGATAGTAGAATCAGTGGGGACTTGCTGACTGCGATCCTTGACCGCTACTCTCACTCAAGAGCGGCTACGCTATTTTCCTCTGACGTTCTAGGCGATCCTCATCCTCGGAATCAACGTCGCAGCGAACTCCATTCCCCTGGGAAGCGAGCTCGCCATGCTTCTACAACGCTCTATGAATATGGCCAGAGGTCAATTTCTCGGATTGATCCTAGCATGGGCAGTCTGTCCCTTGAAAATCTACGCATCTGCTGCGACATTCACAAAAAGTTCCTTAGCGGCTATGGTCTGTTTCATGGGTGGACTCACTAGCATTATGGTCATAGACTATGTTTTCATCACGAAGGGGAACCTGTTCATGGAGAATTTGTATGATGGGAAGAAACGAACTCAAAATCATTATTATTTGCGAGGATGGAATGTGCAAGCTTACATTGATTATGTTGCCGGATGCGCAATTGGATTTCCAGGCTCTTGTGAGAACATGGGCGCACATGATTCCAGGGTCGCGAAGGAGTTGGGATGCTGGGGTGGATTCTGTCTTTCATCATTTCGGCTCTGGTTTATTTCTTAGTGTGCTGCTTGGCCAACTCAAATCCAGTTTATGGTGAGAAATCTTGGTCTCTGTTTGAAGAGAAAGCTTCTCTGGTGGACGTTGTTCTCGTGATAGAGGAAGGACTCGGCCTTGACCACGTGATGCCCCTTTCCGACGATACGGAAGGTGCAATTGACATGAAAGACAAGAAGGGCAGAGTGGAAAGTCGATGTGCGTCTAAATTAAATTTGCCTTCAATTAGTCGCATAGATATGGTACCTTCCATCAAATTTTCTTCTCAATCTTTGATCGTCCATGTAGGATAAGCGATCCAAAACTCCGCAATTACAGAATCTGAGGTTCCTTTTACATCTGAATTACTCTCGCTCTTGCCTAACCTCTCATCCAAGCTGAGCGATTTGACCTCACCCGTGGAGTTCGTGTTGTCCCGAACCCGGGATCTGCCTTAGGAGGTGACGACGAAAGTAAACAAAAAAACTCTCAAGTCTTGAATTACTTCCCTCTTCTAACAACCAACAACTTTCAATTCTGCAATTCTGCAATCGTCAATCCACCAAATATCACACATCAATTCCTGCACATCAAACTTCCGACCCAATATTAATCGCATTCATAATTGATATCATGTGGATCGCATCACCTTTCAACTTCTCCCGGGAGCTCACCGCCCCAAGAATTCCTAATTCCTTGCATCGTGGCCTCGACATCGAGAAACTTCCCACGAAGTCAACAATCTGCGCGAAGCATGACGCTGACGAGAATCATTCACCTGTATCCAACAAGCCATTCCCGGATGATATTAACTGCAACATGGCGCAACTGAAATCCCTCCTTTCTCGCCTCCCTGTCCTCAAAGTCGACCTTCGCGAGCCTCTGCCTTTGCAGGAGTTCAGCTTGTTTCAAAATTTGCCAGTCAAGCTGCGCAACATGATTGTAAGTCCCCCTTCTACGATTGTTGACTCTCTTTGAACACAAGCTAACAGAAGTTTGCAGTGGAAGATGGCCTCGTTCGAGCCTCGCATTGTCAAGTTGATCATCCATCGTCAAATGTCGAACCTGCCAAAGCACTGTCCCTGGACAAATCAGAAATCCCGCCATTTTACACACATGCAAGGAGGCTCGCTTGGAGGGTCTAAATCACTACACTGCTTGCTTCGCCAAGTCCGCGGCAGAGGTTGGTCTGCAGAATATGCTCGGGCTAGGCATAGAATTCCACTCCTCTCGACCTACCATAATTTTCGTCAACTTCGAGGCCGATTCGTTCATATTCTGTCAGCGTCCCGTACCAGCAAGATGGATCAGGCTGCAGAACTACAACTTCGGCCAGGAAGTCATTCGAAGGATCCAGCGCTTGGAAATTGAGGCTTGGAACACGGCGTATGGTGCGTCTATCATGAAGAGTTTGGGAAGGATGGATTTGATGAAGTTTATTCACGCCACCTATGATTGGACACCGGAGGGTACGGAGAAGACTATTGAGGCTTGTCTCATGATGCGAGATGGCACTCATTCCTTCTTCGAAGGCGCCTTTGAAATTGCTGAAAAAACACTGCATCCTTGCACAGGTCCAATCTATGGTCGGTATCAAATGGAAGACCAATCACGATATCGATCTTTTCCCGTCGCCGGCCAATATCGAAATGTTCAGGAAGTTTGAGGGATTGAAGCTGGAGTAGTAGGTCATCGACATGGGACGTCCTTTATAGGAGTGGTCACTACCAAACTCTGCGCAAGGGGAAAACTGGGCAATGGTTATCAATGGGTTGTACTCTAAAGTAAAATAAAGAGTGATGATTCACTGGCGGAAAATGAACAAATACTCCACTTATGATGTACTAGCAGGTTGTGAATAGCTTTATGATATTCATGAATAATATTTTTTTGTGGCTCGCTGGAAAGTAAGTGCTTGCCGGCTTGTCAAATAACTGCGGGCTAAACAATCGCGGTATCGATGGCATTGACATTCTTCAGCAACTATCACTTTCTTCGAAATTCTCCAGCTCAGCTCTGTCCTCATCGAAGTCATAGCTATTCGACTTGACGTTCAGCTCTCTGTCCAAACACAACGCTTCAGCATCGTCGAAAAATCCATTGATCGCAAGTTAGAGCTCGACTGACTTTACGCGCCGGGGGAAAGGCGAAAAGGACACTAACGGCGATCAGTTTCTCTACCTTTACGCCGCAGTGCTTCTTTCCTACCACGAAATCCTCGGATGGCACCGAGACAACAACCATATCCGCCATGGATATCGTCCCGAATCTGCGTCAGCGAGGGCATGCTTTGCGAGCTGGCCGTATCTGTACAACATGACTATTAACATCTTTCCGTACTTGATACCTGCACTAGTCTTTCCGAGTGCAGAAATCTGGATGTTTGGCTGTTTTAAGGCTGGTTACACAGCAGCCAAACTGCTCGATCACTTCGTCTTTGAATTTTTCCTCCTAACTGCCTTTATCTGCTCAAGTTTATCGGCAACCTATCACACATTGATGAACCATCCTGTAAAAGTGTCTCATTTGTGGCTCCGATTCGATTTCGCTGGAATCGTAATCTTGACGTTAGGAGATTACTCCCACTTTCCTCGAATCCTGTCGAAAACAAGTTTTCCATCCTTCTCAAAGCGTCAAACTATCGGAAATGCCTCAATACTGCCCATGATGACAGCGGCGTCGGCTTCGTCGCTAAGCTATCATGCTCAACTGTCAAGCCCTGGAGTGGACTTGGGGCCCCCTTCGTCATGCGAGGAAGCTCTTCTTCCAGGTTATGAGCAGCAATGTGAATACCGGTTTGGTTCCACTACGACTGACTCGCCGACCAGACTGAGCAGTCCAGGGGAGTTGGAAAAGCAGACAAACTTGTTGTCGAACATCTTCGTCCGTTGTCCCAGCCACGTCTCGTCTGGTCTGTGTTCTCAGCTTAGCCAAATGGCTTGGCCAAGCCCACAGAAGGACAGGGCTTACTTTAGCGACTATGTATGGCACTTGGATTCCAGCCACGAGCCCCCGAGCCACCGGCGATATGTGGACCGCTCAGCGTCATGCAAATACAGTATGTGGACATAAATCTGTGCTCTTAGCCGATTTTACACCAAAAGTCATATGCAACACTTCAAAATTTTACTTGTATATTTGTTTAAATACAGAAAAACATGGGTGGAGCGCTTTTTATTCGATAGCTACTTGTAATTTAGCGTCCTCGCCTTAAAATTATATTCTACGGTCGCGACGTAATTATTGTATAAATTCCAAAGGGCAACCCGTCTATTTTACACTAAAATTCGCTTGAGTTTTCACACACTCTCTTTAGACCTTAAATATCTCCTTAACTAAGGAGTAAATTTTTACTTTGTTATCGAAGAGTACTATTAAATTGTTCCAAATAATTTTGCTTATGAATCTTAAATATAGGTTACTTAGAAGTTTCATTTGATATATGTTAGGGTATATAGGGTGTTTTGGTGTGAAATCGGCTCAAGGCACAGGCTTATGTCTACCCACTGTATAACCCGCCCCCCGGCCCTTAGCGAAAAGCTTGTTTGCTAGCAAGGATTCTGACGTCCACACACATAAATCTACTACAGTACCAATGCCGACCTAAACGGACGACGAAAGATGCGGGGCACAATAAATTTGCTGTCGGAACCCGACCTTTCAAACCCCTTCAAGGATACTGTAATCCAGTCCATCTTAGAAAGTCCGATTGTTTCTCCACAATGACGCGTTGAGTAAGGGCGACGATCGTGGACGAGCGGGACCCCGCCGCGCAAACTGTCATTTGCTTTAAATAACCTGCTTTTTGGGCGTGCATTGGATTCGGCCAATATCGCCTGGGGATATTTTACCAAAATGTCCTGGGAGCTTCAACTAGGATGGGCGCTATAGCAGCGGGGATCTCAAGAGCCCGCCGTCATAAATCCGCGTTTACAGGGTATTTTGCCAGAAGAATTCAAGTCAGTTGCGATAATAAAATTTAGCTTCTTTTATTTGAGCCACTCAAAGTAGAGAAAATAATTCGTGTTTCTTTAACAACATTCAATTGAATTGGTCGACTTCGGGTTCTAACAAAATGTCCCTTGCGTGCCCTGTAATGGGTCATGGCTCGAGCGTGGTACAGGGGCTGTACCAATGTCCAGTGCTCTGTTCGGACTTTTCTTCCCTTTTCAACAAGCCGAGGTAGGTGGATCAACACGTAAGTGCACCGGCACGTCCTTTTGCAACTGGGGACACTGCCAAATTACACATCGCAAGAGAAAAATAAGAGTAGGTCGACAGTTAATGACTTCGAATACATAGTATCATGATAGTGATGGACAAAACGTAGTATCGCCCTCCATCGCCTCCGCACACATTGCGCCCCGCCCAAAACCCTAAGCACATCCCGCGTGCTCGTCTGTCCGCCCTCCGATGCAGAAAATCGAGTTTTAGAACACGTATCTGAAGTTGGCATTTTTCTGTGTCGTGTCAGCAGGATGTTCCCTGAAGTATCAGTAGAGAGGCAACATACCCTGTCAGTCACGTCCTCGAAGGCCTGGATAAACAACGCATCCGCCATAACCTCGCCTCGCGCAATCTTGTCGTCTCGTCTCCTGTTCTGCCAGATATAGTAGGTCCGAAGCGCTAACAGCGTTATTTCCAGCAGCGAGAAGCAGCCCAGGATGATGGCTAATGCAAGGAAGTAGCGTGGGGCGTCCTTGGAGCGGAACACCTGAGGTCCGATGGCATTGCCAGTCGCCCAGAACACGAAGTTGATTGCGATGACGACACTCTTCTTCGTCTGACCGGCCACGTTCCTGGTGACGAGTGACAGCGCAAGACCGGAACAAGCCCAAAATGCAATCATGATGTAGTACGCGAACAGCAAGCCCACACGCTTGTTCACTTCGAAAGGAACGGTCAGCAGCACGACGGTGCCGGCGATGGTGGGCACGACAGCCGCCATCATAGCCAGGATGGTCTGGTGGAAGCGTTTGTCGACCCAGACGGCAGACAGCATGGTGATGATCTGGATGACACCTGATACCATCTGTAGAAGCTGGGTTTGCCAAGTTGTGAAACCAAAGGACTTGATGATGATGTTGGCAAAGGCGCCAAGGCCGCCTGACGGAAGGGTTGTGAAGAGCTGGATGAGGGCAAAGCCATAGACTATAAAGCGCGTCAACATTGGATGAAAGCGTCGGAAAGGGGAACAGAGCCGCTCACCCTGCGGATCACAGAACGCGTCCCAAACCTGGTCCTTACGGAACTTCCGGTTCTGCACACCGGTACGGTTCTGGCGAACGCGTTCGACCATGAGCTTCTTATCTTCTTCACTAAAGCAGTGGGCTTTCATGGGAGAGTCAGGCATCCACCACAGGACAAAACCACCCCAGAAGACGGTGACGATGCCATAGGTCATGAAAAGCGCCTGCCACGACACGATAGGACTATTCTGGGGAACGAATGAGAACCCGAAGGCCAGAAGACTGCCAATTATCTGCTGAACGCCGTTCATCATGTACCTGATACCTCATTAGTACGATATTCAACGTGTTTTGGATATTTGCGGGTGAAATTGAACATACCAGAAGATGAGAATACCAGCTTGCTCTTCTCGCTTGTACCATATGCTTGATAGGAGGACGAAAGAGGGTTGGGAGGTGGCCTCAAAGGCACCGAGCAGTCCTCGAAGCGTGAGCAAGCCGGGGAAGCTCTTCATTGCAGCATGAAGAGAGAGCGTAATGCCCCATAAGATGATATTTGCGCCGAGCCACTTGGCAATGGGGACCCGCTGGATGATGTAGTTTTCAGGGTACTCGACGATGAGGATGACGATGTAGATGATAGTGGTCAGCCACGAGTACTATTACCTGCTTTAGCAGTCTGCAAATTTTACTAGCCAGGTTTCGCGTCGGGTGCCCACCTGGTTACCTCTCAGATGGGTATCGTCAATGATTCCCATGATGGAGGCAAAGGACATCGTCCCTTTGTCCAGCGTCTGGATGAAGTAGGTGAAGACCATGATGACTAGGACACGCTTGTCAATGAGTTGCTTTAGTCGCATGTTGGTCTCTTCGTCCATTTCGACAATTGTCTCTGAGGCATACTTGGCCACCTCCTTGTCAACAAGCTCGTAGTTCATGTGCTCCTTCTTAAGGCCTTCATCTTCAACAGCCTCGGGGACATCAGTGATCTCGGTCACCTTGGCGTTTTCCATGGCTTTGGGTGGGCAGTGATGGTGTATAGCGTGCTTGAAGTGTCACACCGGGGGTGACACCCAAATTTAAGTAACCCAAATTAAGCCTCCATCGAGGTCTTCCCAAGCTTTAAGTAATTTCTTGCCCCACGCAAAAGCCTCTCGACTTTTGCCTATTTCGGGAGAATGGTTCGTCTTCCCCACATTACCCCAGCTGGGGAATATTGTCTAGGCTCTGCGGAGTACATGCCTGGAGTTCGCCCTCGATTAAAACTCTCTGGTTGGGCAAAAAGAACTGATTGGTGGCAGAACTACAGCGCTGAGACACAACTTTGGGCATGTACCTCCGTGCAGTAATATTCTCCCAACCCCGAGTCTAGAATTGGATGTTCCCATGGTTTGATGAGCCAAATTTTTGTCGGACGACTTATCGAGACGTGCGCCATCAAGCTGACGCCAACAGCTGCCCCGCCTTAGGACATATCTTAAACTATTTCAGACTCCCCCGCTCCGCTTAGGGTTACATATTCTTGTGCTCCCGAAGTTTCGCCGATTTTAACTTGACAACGAGTCAGGCCTGGCAGAATGCAAGGGCATTTTAAACTTTCTACCAAGCAGGGGTTACAAAAAGGGTTTCTCACTCCGATTATAGCCCACATAGTATACGCTACTCTAGCATCCTCCACTACGGATCACATTCTCTCCGTTCACGATCTGTACTGCTACTGTAGCTAGCGACAACAGATGTGCCTCGCGAGAAAGCTGGAGCGACATTCTACAAAAGTCTCGAGGGATCGCTGCCGCTTACACTCCCTGCTCCCGTAACCTTTTCTCGTAAACCAGTCGCAACGTGCTCTTACAAGATCAACGCCATGAGTGGCAAGGGTCGTTCAACCCCAACCACCGTGTATCCCTTACGGGCCCTAGGTCCCGTGGGCAAGCGCATTACCAGCCTCTACAAAAAGCGCATGGCAAACTTCCTCACAGAAGGACAATGGGAGAAGGTTAATCTCCTTGCGTGAGAACCCCTTCAAAAGCTGTAGCGCAGCCAAACCTACTAACCTGCCGTGACAGGGCTCTGAATGACGGTGTGTACTCTGGCCGTCAAAATATCAAATTGTCTGTATGGCATGCTCCTGGCACGACCCGGCCGACTTTCAAGGAGGCCACAAACAAGTCAAACACGTATGAGGAGACTCACACTAACCAGTCCTTTGGGCCTTCTTGGACGACCCATTGGTTCAGGGTCTGTCTCACGGTTCCCGAGGAGTTGTGCCAAGAAGACAGGCACATTGAGCTCTACTGGGACTGTGGCAATGAAGCAACAGTCTGGTCCGAGAATGGTGAGCCTCTTCAAGGCTTGACTGGGCGGGGAGAGCGTATCGAGTGGATTTTGCCAGATTCTTTCAAGGACGGCAAAGAACACGTCCTTTACCTAGAAATGGCCTGTAATGGCATGTTCGGGAATGGCCCAGGACGGCCCATATTCAAGAATAACGCAGGGGGCGACTCGATTCAGCCTCCTGACCCAAACAAGCACTTCCCACTTTCAAAGGCGGAGCTTATCGCCCCTAACATGCAGGCTCGGCTACTTCACATGGATTTTCAGATAATACACGATGCAGCTCTAGAGCTTCCCGAGGATTCCTGGGAACAGCATGAGGCGCTGAATGTGGCCTCCAGAATAGTCGACACATTCAATGCCGCGGATAAGAACTCCGTCTTAAGATGTCGGAAGATTGCAGAGGAGTACCTTGGTGCGGATATTAACTCAGAAAAGGTCCATAAGAGCTTTAATAACAAGAAGCCAACTGTCTTTGCAATCGGCCACTGTCACATAGACACATGTTGGCTGTGGCCGTGGGCAGAGACAAAGCGAAAAGTCGTCCGCTCGTGGTCCAACCAGTGCGATCTGATGGATAGGTACCCGGAACTCAATTTTGCTTGTTCGCAGGCTCAGCAGGTACGTTATCAATAGGAGCAGGCTTTCTGAATTACCTATGAGAAGCCACCATTGGTATTTGACTCGACAGTTCGGTAGGAGAAATAAAGCATTCACTCATATTCTTGGATAGTTCAAATGGTTAAAAGAGGAATATCCGCACGCCTGGGAACGGGTAAAGTCGAAAGTCAAGGCAGGGCAGTTCCATCCGATCGGAGGTTGCTGGATCGAGCATGACACCAATCTGCCAAGCGGCGAGTCGCTAGTTCGACAGTTCTTGTACGGCCAACGGTTCTTCGAAAGCAACTTCGGATCCCGCTCCACGACATGCTGGCTTCCCGACACGTTCGGCTTCTCAAGCCAGCTTCCGCAGCTTTGCAGGCAGGCTGGTATGAATCGTTTCCTCACCCAAAAGCCCTGCTTCAACAGTATCAACGATTTCCCGCATACAACATTCAACTGGTATGTAAATCCTGGTTTCAGACTTTGCTTTTCGGAGCTTGCAGTTAGGGCTGCCGGGCTGGGTCATCGGCTTCAGATATATACTTGCCTATCTTGGATTGATACTTCTGTTAACTTGTTAACTACATGAGAGGACTGTAGCTAATTCTGGATCAAACTAGGGTGGCGCTTGATGGAAGCCAAGTTATTTGTCACATGCCGCCAGCTAAGACTTACTGCGCAGAAGCTAGCTTCGGCGATATCAAACGAAGCATATCGAACCATAAGTCTCTAGACCAGGACAATTCTGCTCTTATTGTGGTACGCGCTCAATAGTTTCAGACCTCCGTCCATCCAGGAATCAATAGCACGAGACCCTCACTAATATTAATATTTGCATAGTTCGGAAAAGGCGACGGTGGCGGCGGTCCAACTTGGCAGCACTTAGAGAGGCTTCGACGACTTCGAGGCATGTCGGATACAGTTGGCCAGGTTCCTCGCGTTCATTCGGGAGATACAGTGGACGATTTCTTCGACAGATTGGAGGAGAAAGCCAGTTCGCTTGTCACCTGGTACGGGGAGCTTTACTTCGAGCTGCATCGTGGTGTATATACCACCCAAGCCAACACCAAGCTCAATAACCGTAAGTCAGAGTTCCTGTTAAGGGACATTGAACTCCTCGCGACGATCGCTTCAATACAGGATAGCTCGTATCTGTACCCTAAAAAGGAGCTTGACGAGATGTGGGAAGGTGTACTGTTGTGCCAATTTCATGATTGCCTTCCGGGAAGCGCAATCAAGATGTGCTACGACGACTCAGACCAAGTAAGTGTCCTTGGTCATAAAGGGACACCAAAGTGACCTAACTGTCTATGCAGATTTACGCCAACGTCTACAAAATTGGATATAGCCTACTTCAGCAAATCTACCCGATTCTCAACCTTAGCGATATTAGTGCCGATTCGATCAGCAAGCCCCAGAATATTGTCGCTCTAAATACCTTACCATGGCCCCGGCAAGAAATCATCGAGATCTCAGATAATGAAGCTGTTGTAGCTCGTGGTAGTGGCAACTTGCTCTCTGTAGAAAAGGTCAGAACATCACAGGAGGAAAGGCCTGTGACCATTCAGGAGATGTCTTCCGGTGTCTTCCAGTTACAGAATAGCAGGCTTTCAGTCACTGTCGAGGACGGCTGTATCACCTCTCTCTATGACCAAATTGCCAAGAGGGAAGTCCTCTCCGGCAAGGCTAACAAGTTCGTTATCTTCGACGATAAGCCTATCTACTGGCAGGCCTGGGACGTCGAGGTATATCACCTTGAAACACGCCAGGAGCTGGCCACATCAACCACCTCTATTCTAGAGGACAAGCCATACCGCGTTAGTGTGGTTACGGAGACCAAGATCAGCGATGTCAGCTCGATCCGAACGACTATTGCACTGTCTGCCGCCTTTGATGGAGATGACCAGCAGTCCTACGTCGAATGCACGGCTGAAGTTAATTGGCATGAGACTATGAAGTTCCTCAAAGTAGAATTCCCCGTGAATGTGCGGAATACCGAGGCATCCTACGAGACGCAATTCGGTGTCATAAAGAGACCGACCCACTATAATACCTCGTAAGCAATTCCCCACTCCCTGCAACCCCTTTGGCCATAAGAGTTGACAGCTTCTCAGATGGGATATGGCTAAATTCGAGGTCTGCTGTCATAAATTTGCGGACCTTTCAGAGTACAAATACGGCGTTTCTATCCTTAACGACAGCAAGTACGGCTTCGCCACAGTCGGAGATGTGATGCGATTGTCCCTACTCCGCTCACCGAAAGCTCCAGATGATACCGCCGACATGGGACGTCATCGTATTCGCTGGGCTATCATGCCACATCAGGGTGGATTAGGTGCCCAGACTATTCGGGCTGCCTTCAACTTCAACAACCCACTCAAGCTCATGTCTGCATCTAAGGTCTCGCCCCTGGCTTCCTCAGCTATTGTCCTGAATGGAGATGATAACTTAGTCCTCGACACTGTCAAGCGCGGCGAGGACGACACGGATGTCAGCCTGAGTGAACTGCTGAAGAGGCAGGACAGAAGTGTTATTATCCGTGTATATGATGCCCTAGGGGGGCGCGGGAGTGGTACCATTGAGACGACGTGGCCGCTCAGCAAGGTTTTCCAGACAAACCTTCTAGAGGATGATGGAGAGGAAGTTCCTTTCAACGACGGCAAGTTCGAAGTAAACTTAGGCCCCTTCCAATTGTGCACATACCGACTTGTTCTAGCCTAAGTAATCCGATACATATGGCTGTATTCCAAAATTTCTGACGTGCCATCATTAAGAGAAGATAACTTTTCCCAAGTAGCGGACTCTGGGACACTAGACGAGTATCTCTCTAATACAGTGTTTTTGCCTACGAGAATCGTTGTTCTGATGCCTGAGTTGAGCAGCAGAATACGTATAAGGGGACGAAAATATCATCTTAAAGTACGACTTAGAAAATGTCTCTCTATGTACGCAATTTGTAGCCAGATAAGCATATGGGGAGAATTGCTTGGGGGTAAGTTCTAGCTAGTAGAGGCTGTGAATGTAGAATGTAACAGTTTTGAGACCCTTTCCGGGGGGATGAAGAGAAGAGGGAGAAGGAAGGAGTAAGGCTCTCAATTTACGTACCGCTATTCTCACTCGGCAGTACAGAGGCTGGAAATCCAACTTCTTTTCCAGACCTCTCCTTTCCATTGTAAATGATAGATAATTCTACTGAATCCTTCGTCTGGTCAAAATTTGAAGCAGTGAAGCCTTGCATTGAATTGATATACCGCCCACTCGAGAAGAGATATGTTATAACAGTTCACATTTCCATTGACTCAGTAACACTATCAAAAATAAAAACTAAAAAACAGTAATACGAAATCTACCCAAAACCATAAAAACGAAACAAAGAATAATGAAAAAACAGCCTATCTATTCTCAGGAATCGGGACCTCTGCCATGAACTCTCCGCACATGTCTCGTCAAGTGGTCTGCCTTCCTCCTATGATACATACATCATTGAGCCTAAGGTCCCTCCGTCACCGTAGGTACCGGGTTCGTAACACCTTGAGACTACCACCTCTTTCAACTAACCAGGCACAGGTCAGTTGAATGACCATCCAGAGAACTGTTGTAGCATTTCCTGAGAGAGCTGTTGTAGAGTTGGCTGAGAGCGCACTTTTTCCATTGTCTCAGAGAGCATTTGGCCTTCATTGGGTTTGAAAGTAGGTTCATATTCCCGCTGGAGAAGCTTGCGCCAATCGATACCGCGGAAGAATGGATGGGCTTTGATTTCAGAGGCCCCATTCACTCCTAATCGTTGCTCGGGCTTGCGGTTGAGAAGCTTGGTTAAGATATCCTTGGCGGATAAGGGAACGATATCTGGACCAGGGAAGTGGAGGGGTTCGGAGAGGATATTGCGGTTTATTTCATTGGTGTTCTCGTTATAGAATGGCGGTAATCCTGTCAACATTTCATAAAGAAGAATGCCTAATGTCCACCAATCTACCATCTCAGTGTAATCTTGACCGCTGAGTAATTCTGGAGCTAGATATGCTGCGGTTCCACCGAATGTGTTAGTGCTATCCTCATCCTTCGTATCCAACCTGTAGAGACCGAAATCACATAGAGAAATATGTCCCGAGTAATCTAGAAGGATATTCTGTGGCTTCAGATCACGATAAATGACATTGAAACCGTGCAGACACTCTAACGCGCAAAGAAGCTCGGCAGTATAGAGTCTCGATCTGTTCACATCGAAACGCTGCTCATTCTGAAGGTAATAAAACAGCTCTCCGCCACCAACGAACGCCGAAACGAGGTATAACTTCTCGGGTGATTGGAGAGTAAATTTGAGAGGTACGATAAAAGGGTTGTTGATTTGGGAGAGGACTGATTGTTTTGCGAGGGTGTGTGGCACTTCGGGCTGCGAAATAATATCGGCTTTTGGAATCGTCTTTATGGCGTAGATTCGTTGGGTATCCTTCTTCGAGACTTGTATAGTCTGTCCAAAACCACCCTTAATAATCCTCAAAAGTTCGAAATCCTCGGCCTTTAACGACCGTGTCTTATTCTCAACGTATTCAACGCCTACACGGATCTTTCCTGTGCTATATTGAACTTCCAACCATTCCGCACTAGACGGATTTATAGTCTTTTCTTTTTGATTGAATTCCGCAGCAGCCTTTTCCGTACCTTTCTTGCTCAGCTTAGCATCCTCAATAAATTTGTGGCTTTCCTCGAAATGGGGACTGATTCGTGCTACACCAAGGCATATATCTTGACTTCTCCCAGAACGTGGCGTAGCATGTAAATTTCTGAGGTAAAGATGTACTGCTAACTCGGTAACTCGGGAAACATCAAATTTGTATGGAGTAGAGTCTCCTGCCCATAAAGGATTCTCTAGAGTTCCTGAAACAGCTTTGACAAGCACCTGCGACTTATCGAAATCTAAAAGGGCATAAAGTAGGTATTTAAAGGATACTCGGCCGCGATTTGTAGGAATTGCTTTGAATCTACCTCCGGATGTCTGCGGACGTATACTGCCAGTATATGAATTTAAAATGTTTCCAGTCTGTTGTGATGAGCTCGAATGGACAGAATCTGTTATCCCAAATTCAGTGCCCGGCGCAAGAGAGTTCTGCTGATGGTTGTTGAACAGTTGCTTGTATTGGTCTGGGAGGGAGAAGCCGACACCTTCGTAAAGGGTAACAATCAAGATACCAGATCGAGGTTGGCTCTGCGGCTGTGTGGCAATGATCTCAGAAGCGGCTAGAAAGATTAGCAAGGCCTCACACACGCAGGTAGAATACGTACCAATGCCATTGTCATTTGTGGGACTAGAACTGCTTGCTATGCTGGCCTTCTCGTCCTTCAGAACTGGAGTGATTGTCGAGGTCGAAGGGGATTGAGGGGGAGGAATAGTCACTAGAGGACTGATGCCTTGAGCTCCGTAGCAGAATGTCAGCTAGGTATCAGATATATGGAGGTTGTCTTGTGTACCACCGTCTTAACAACGCGGCCGCGACAAGACACAGCTTTTGCGCAGATAAGAGAAGAGGGACTGTACTCACTATTGTTCAATTCACAAGACATATTGATGTTATGGAGGGATTCGTAGGGATCTTAGAAGATGTTTAGGGAACAGTAGCTGAGATCTGGGGTGGCACATCCGGAAAATTCCCTTGCAAATATTACAATGCCTAATCTTTTAGGCATTCATTACTAATCCCACCCGGGGGCAGCGTCTGAAGCGCACGCAGCCCTTCAAGCCCAACTCACCACCCTGTGCGAAGCGCACCAACTCTACGAAGGCCACTACGTCTCAGACAGTATTGACGCCAGTGGGTACTGACCAGTTGGCACAAGTCAAAGCCCTCCTTACACGTGTCGAATCCGCCCTCTTGGCTGCGGAACGCCGAGCAGAGAAGGCAGAGCAACGCATCGAAACCTTAGAAGAGTTCATACGAAACGAGCTTTTCCCACGAAATCAATACACCTCCCCGATGGTCCCCTACCTCCACCATCGCCTTTATCGTCTCTACCGCCACCGATAGCTCCAGGTCAGATTCCGGAAATTGGACTTGACCTCAGTCGAGTGACGATCACAGAGATCAAGGAGGGAACGCGGGCGCCGTGCATAGACGCGTGAATGAGGCCTTGAAGGAGAGGGATATAGTGTGCTTGGGGGTCAATTCTAAGGGGAATGGGCAGTACCGGCTTCTCTTCCAAGGTAAGAATATCGACAATGTACAGAAGGATAATACTTGGGTTAGAACATACTTTGACATGGGAACGTTGTACAGAGAGCAGAAGTATCCAGTGAGGGTTGATAGGGCATATCACGAGGCGGCGGTGGACGAGATAAGTTGTTTAATTTTCGGTCAATTGAACGGGGTCAAGGTTCATAAGATAGGATGGCTGGGAATGTGTCAATTGATAAGGAGTATCGCTCGATGGTTGTGTATTTGGACACGAAAGTAGAGGTTTATAGGCTCCTTGCAAAGATGATAGTTACTATGGCAAACCAAGAGTGCACATATACTCGTCCGTTTGTTACAGGTCATCAATCTGCATGATGCTGTCACGGTGTCAGGAATATTGCCTGATATGTCAGGATATTTGGTATCGGTCTGCCCCGACATCTGGAGACTCGGGCGGATGCGGCCAGAAGGTACATATGTACGAGCTGTACAGAGCTCTATATATACAGGCTCTACCGCAGGTAGAACTGTGATGTGAAGAATTAAGTCAAGTTCATTATCTGAAATATCACCTCACCGAAGCTCTTTCACTAGTGTCCACGTGACCCTGTCCTGCCCCACATAAATCTGCCACACGGTTTGGGTTGTTATTGTCACGTGCAGGCTCGACTAGCCTATGTCATTTCAGACCCACTTTTTGCCTTTGTGCCTGAGGCCCACGTATAATTAAACCTAGACCGAGGCTCTGCATAAGAAGAGCCTCCCTCGCACTTTAGAACGGACAAGCTGGTTTTAGTTCGAAGAATCACACCTACGCGCAACTGTATTTAAGCGTGAGGGTTCTTCGAACCCTCTTCCTTCCCTCCTCAGTTCAGAATAGTTGTAATAGGAGCCAATTCTCCCTTGCCTTCCAGGCCTTGAATTTGGACTCGTAACAGATGCCATTGCTGCCACCTGTCACGTCTCAGTCAATAATGAGGCAAGGCAAAAAATCATTAGAGTAAGATAAAATCACATCATCAGAGCCTCACGCGGCTTAGCAAATAGAATAAAACAACTTGCTTACCACTAAAGAGCCATCTATAACAATACTTTTTTCAGTGAGCGACAATAAATCGTACCCCTTGAATTACAAGCAAGACGCCAAACACGTTATATGGTGATTTAATCCCCTGAACGTCAATACTATCAGCCAAGTCCAGGACCATTCGAAAGTTCCGAGCATACACGCCGAAATACATATTGGACGGACGCAACAGAGGCATCGCAGATGTCACACGATGCCTGCGACAAGAAGCCATGAAACAGCAGCCTTTAACTCCAGGCAACCAACATCGCTCAGAGAGGACATCTCTTCTCTGAGCAACAGGACCTCGGAAGTTGCTCCGCCTTTCCCTGTGTGCTTTCTGAACCTATACAAAGATTTTGAAATAAAAGCGAGATCGATTGAGGAGCCGTATATTGCTTGACGAATCTAGAAGCTGCTATCACATTTCTAGGAGGCGGTCGATCTTACAAGATTATGTGCAGCAACAACGATTCACTTGTTCTGTCCCTCCCGCCGCCGAAAGACTTTATCCTGCCTTATTGTCGAATCAGACGATATTGTGTGGTAAAATCATGTATGTATTGATGTCTCTAAGGAAGGAAAATTGGAGGGTTGCCAGAACCCGAAATATGTATACACAACCGTTGCCATAGCAACCAGCTCATCTGACACTTATTGAGAGGCACCGTTCCGCCTTATTTTCCGTCTTCGATCAATATTCCTACAATCACCCTTGATAGTTTCAATCCGAGAGCGATATAAACCCACTTCTTACCCTTGTGACGATTCAGCTGGTGGATTTAAGGCAATTCATGGAATTCGTGATAACTAAGGAGGGAAGAATCTAGCTACAGTGCAAGGTGCTGTAATAAAGCGACGAGTTCTGCCTTGAAGCTAACCGCATTAGGAAATGGACTCCTGACACCTTACCAGCCCCTCATCAAGCAATACGAAACATCCGGGAACGAACTCTATTCAAGACAAAAAGCGCAGTTCCGCGCCGTGATTATCGAAATTTCAAGGCCCTACGGATTAGAAAGAGCGGCAGACCTGTGGACTCGCCCAGTTATATGAACATGAGGCTGTACACCGCAATTATGGAGTCGTTCTACGAGCTTGAGTGATTCATGCTCATGTATATGAGAGCCCTAGATGCCGCTCTAGTTGACTGGCAGGTGAAATCCTTCGTAGTGCGGCATTGAAAGCATTCAAAAAGCCTGAGAAGTAGCAAAAGCTCTCGGTGTAAGATCGAGGAGATACAGGATGAGATGTTCAATGAGACCTATTCCTCCTCCAGGCATTAGAAGCCGCAGAATCGCTTAGTCCACACGAAATCTTTAGCCCTCCCTATAAAATACCAATACATACATAATCGCCTAAGTCCAATGTTGCACAAGTCGATCCGACAGCCGGGTTCCAAGCATAAAAGTTGGCAAGAGTAATACCAGCATTCGTAGCAATAGTACCGCACTGGTCTCCGCTCACAACCAAGTAGAACTTATTACAGTTTGTTGCTATGCCCGTTTGGTATGGCGTAGGAGTTGAGATGCCATTGCCGGTAGTGATAGTTGGTATTATGGCGCAAGTAGTAAAACACGACATTTGGTAAAGGCTATACGCATTGACCCCATTGGTATTAAGCACATATGAAAGTGGTCCGTAGTGCAAGTTGCAGCTGGCTCCAGTTACAAAATAGATATTTGTACAAGTGGAAGTTGCTATGCATTCCACGGCGCAGGCTTGAACGCTTGTAACATACGGACTTCCAGAAGCATATGCAGTAAGCAGACCTGCTCCGGCGAGGGCAATGGAATCAGCCTGAACATCGCATACAGCCCCAGATGGTGTTGGCGATGCTATAGCGATACCAGTAAAACAGGTAACATCGTAGAGGCTATACGCATTGACCCCATTGGTATTAAGTACATACGAATTTGGTCCGTAGTGTAAGTTGCAGCTAGTTCCAGAAACAAAATATATGTTTGTACAAGCAGAAGTTGCGATACATTGTGCGGCACAAGCTAGGATGCTTACAACATAAGGACTTCCAGAAGCATATGCAGTAAGCAGACCTGCTCCTGCGAGGGCAACGGAATCAGCCTGCACACCACATACAGCCCCAGATGGTGTTGGCGATGCTATAGCGATACCAGTAGGGGTCCCAGTGCATGAAGGCTTGGCTGAAGTAGTCGTCGTAGTACTTAAAGATGATGTGGCACTTGTGAGGGATAAGGTGGTCGATGCGACCAACGTAGACATAGTAGAATAGTTGACCTGCACGCAATAATAGAGACTTGGGACGAGAGTACAATTCGAGCCCAATTCGGTCACAATAGGGTTCTACTCAAGTTAGAGATGTCACTAAACGGGAAAGAGAATTTGCTCACCCATGCCTCAAATTGGGCTGCTGTTATTCCAAAAATCTCCTCGATTTCGGCGCAATCTAGGTCGTAGGACTGCTGAACCCACCCGCTGCAATCAGTGTCTGTCCCGGGGGCAGCTGTACCCGGAGGAGACACCAAGTACGCTCTAGCCAGGTGGAGAGCCTGAGCAGAGGCAATCAACTGAAATAGCTTCATGCTTTTTGTCAATGAGACCAGGAGATTGATGAAGTAGCTATTGGGCGACAGGTCTGGTCCAGTCAATCAATGAATCAAATATCGGCGAATCCTGATTTCCGAAAATCTGAAGTGAGTCACTTAGGGTGTGTTTTTTGTGTTTATACGCTTTCGTCTTAAGTCTCAATTTTCGAGCCCTCCCCGCCTTCTCATGCCAGCCCCTCTTTAGTGCTACCAAAATTAACCGACGTAACGGAAGAATTGCCAAAAGATTGATTAATTTCTACTACTACTAACTAGAAGCAGTCGTCCGGCTAGTCTTAGCCATAAAGCATAATTTTCACTTTCTATTTTGAGTTCCTGCAAGGAGAGAGGATAGAGACGACTGGTCGATTGGCTGGATAATAGTAAAGGACGGGGAAGGGCTGATCTGAGGTATATCTGCCCCTATTCCGCAACGGGCCGGGTTCCTGCATTCTAGTCCTCATTACTACCTCACCAAGAACGATGTTACCAAGATCTATATTGCACTATACAGGCTCTTCTATAAGGGTCCTCGGCCCTACTTTCCTCCAATGAGCCGGCCTGCCCAAGCCCGTACCCATGTCTGGCGACAGACTTCCATAGTATGGTTCAAATCTTAATGGTTTCGTGTAGAATTCGACCCCCATGGTTGTTGTTGGTGGCGTTGTCGTTGGTGGCGTCGCCGCACGCTTTGAGCGATTGGTTGTGGAGGATATGTCCCCCATGCGCGTGGAAAATAACCGGCAGTAGTGGTTATGCAGGGACCAGGATGGAGCTTTTACAGTATTGAATCTCTGCGGGGAGCTTTTCCCTGGTATCCACATATCGTGAAGTAACACAGGAACTACTCGGCGTTCGTAAATCCGAGTACAGTAACTAGTATGGGTGAGACTAGACTGTCATCGAGGGGCAACTTTGACGATGGAAAATGTGACCTGACAGACAGGCTAGGCAATGATCCAAGTTTGACAGTCTGACTATAACACATATTTGGTTTGTCTTGTTTGAGGAAACTGATGTTCGCGTGGGGATTATGAGAAAATAATCTCAACATTCTCCTAGAGACATATAACTTCTCCTTTGGCCAGAGATCCAAAATCTTGAATACTTCTGAGATCTCATAAGTCATGAGCTATTTCCTTACTTGAAATATGCCAAAGCCAATACAAGAACTATTCACTAAAAAAGACGCATCCTTTCCAATGGTCTTATCCAGAGAAAGTCGAAAACAGTTTGAATTTCTAATGTTTGATTATGTTTCACGTGAATTGTCCCCATTCCCTAATCACCCTCGAAAGGCCGAATCCTCTTTCACGGAACATAATTGCCACCGAGCGGCTGCATCAACCCGTTCGGAGTTCTTGGAATACCTCCCGGAAAGACGACAGCTGGCTTGGTAGGAGAGCCTGTCGGTGGATTCTGGTAGATGTACGCGGCAACCGCGAACTGAGTATATGACTCCGGGTTATCAGCAATATTCAAAGCAGTGACCTCTGCATTTGCAGCTATGAAAATGCTTTGCGGTGAGACTAAAATACCGACGATCAAATTAGCAAAAGCTATTTACATTGGCTGGCGCTCTTTAGAGATGAGCCCAAAGCAAAGAGACAATGAAGAACACATACCATACGGATCTCCCGTGGTTTTCTGCCAATCGGTAAGGTGAAACAGCTCATGATAGAGCCTACTGGAGTAGTTAGCTCAAACTAGGAAGAATTTTTGCAAAAAAGACATAAGATCTTCTGTCTCGTAAACTTACGTCGCACTATTTGGTGCATACGTGTCTAAGCCCGGCCCTACGCCTGCGGTAGGATAGCCACTATATGTGATAGCATTGTCGAGAGAAGCTGCTGTATGACCTGCTCCTTCTGTAGTGAAGGCTTGAAGGCATATGGCGGTAAATGGGTCATAAACTCCAGTTACGATCTCCGGATCATTACTTTGCATGGTGATCTTGGAATTACCAGTGACTGCTTGCACGGTCGCTTTACCACACAGGGTACTAGCTCGAGTACCATCAAAAATGTAGGCCTTGAATTGGTCCATCCAGAAGGCGTTGGCTGTATCGGTGTTCACTGAGGGGAAGAGAGCTGCAACCGTCTCGAAGCCTATGGGTTCACCATTCTCATCAAAGCCTGTAGGAATCATGTCTCCATCTGCGTCCATGACTGGTTGGCCCCAGGGAGCAAGTGTGGCGAACGCGTCACCGCAAAAGAGATAGGGGGGCTCATTTGTTACGGGATTGATCAGGCCAGCTCCATTGAGAAATTGAGAGACGGCTCCGAGACGCCCTAGATATTGAAGTTAATTCCTCATTTGAGTCAATGCGGGTTTGGGGTTGTATGTGGGTTGGGAGTTAAGTACTTCCGATCGCAGTATAAAGTTCTGAAGTGGCAGCATTCTAGGTAAGCGGGACCATAAGTAAAAGCTCGTCTAAGAATGATTTAGGAGGATTTGATATTGTCTCAGGCGAAAATCCAGAGGCGCTCTAGAATAGGGGAAGGGGATCTCTCCCCGACAACTCACTGGGGTGCTTCGTCCCGCCCATTTAACACCCATTATGAAGCTGAGAAGCATCGCACTTCCTCCATCGCCATTATCTGCATTCACATATGCTGTAACTGCAGCATCATGTAACTCCAGAACTTCAATGAGCCAATTATTGAGAATTGCTAATTGACCGGCGGTGCCTGAAGATCTGGAAGTCAGCTTTTCCCCTGAAGAATAGATTTCATATGCAACTGAGTAAATAATTCTCCATGATGAACTAGTAGAGGGAGGGCTGAGTACATAGTTGAAAAAAGGATGTCTGAAGAGAAAGAAACCCAGACTCGAGGGCTCGATTGTCACTTACAGACCCCTGGATCGCCGGAAACACCTATGGTGAAGATGGACTCCACCGTTTGAACTGCCGGAAGTCCAGCACCACCAGTACGCACTCGGCGAAAGAGGGTGTTGTTTAGGTGCTCAAAATATGGCGTATCTTCGGGCGAAAATGAAGTACAGAGATGGAAGAGGGCGAGTAATGATAGTAGACCTGCGAAAGAGGGATACATCTTGGTAGATTGTAGGAGCTTTGCATCAAAATGACTAACGAGTGGTATGCTATGAGTATAAGGATATAGACGCAGAAGCTGACTAGGCTAGAATGTATGCCGATCCAGAATCATGGCTGTTAAAGCAAATCGAAAGAAACCGATATCGATCATCCGTACGGCGAAGGAACTCTGAGAGCACTAGTGCCCTCGCTGTTGATGGCACCATGTGAACATGATCATATAAATTTGAAGGCATGCATGGACGGTCAGCCGTGAACAAGCTCGTATGCGAACTCTGCAAGGGGGCCAGAAAGGCCCACACGGTGAATTCAAAACCTCTCTATTTCGTGCTGTGGTTGAGCTAAATGGACCGATTTCAGAGGGCCCGATCCACTATTACTTCTCTCATCCGCCGATTGGAAGCACAAGACGCACCTACGAAGCTCCTGTTCAAAAGTCCTGCTCCGCTAAAAACGCCACTGAACAAGGGTCCACGTAATATTCGTAGACTACCCTTGTTCAGTGGCATTTTTAGCGTAGCAGGACGTTTGAACGGGAGCTTCATACCTTCCGAAGCCAACCAGAGGCGGAGACCTAGGAAATTAGACTCTCGGGGCGAAAGAGCATTGATTCGCCTTGCTGTGAACAACCCAAAGAACACCCTGCTATCTCTCTGGACCCCCTCAAAGTCAGACATTCTTATTGGACGCACAGCGGTCCGAAGCGCCGACCCCGCAAAAAGCCTTGGCTTCGTCTAGCCAATATCACAAAGCGTTTAGTGTGGTGTGAGGATGAAAGGGTATTGAAAAGGGAACTATAATAAGGCCTACTGGTCGGATGAGGTTACATTCTACATTGGTGAAGATAGCAATATCTTTTATGTCACAAGAGGGGCTAGGGAGGAGTGGTTGCCTAAGAACTTGAAGGGTACCTTCAAAAGTGGGCGTGTAGGGATGGGCATAGTCTTGCTTTTACG
>NXFV01001279.1:0-11996 GCA_002803225.1 Gamarada debralockiae | reverse complement strand
GGGGGGGGGGGGGGGGGGGGGGGGGGGGGGGGGGGGGATAACCATAAAACGCTGTTTAGAAGTGATGAAAGAGCATTTTATCCCTTTCTATAGGCGAATGGGCGAAGAGCACGGCCTAGATTTAGTTATATAAGAGTCCTTGGCACACTGCAAAGATCGTGCGTAAGTATTTAGATACATAGAATGTTAAGAGGCTCTCTTGGCCCCTTCAACCTCCAGATTTGTCGCCAATTAAGAATTTATAGAAGTAAATTAAGAATAGGCTTAGAAAGAAGAGAGAGAGGATCAAGAATATTAGGCATATAGAAGAGGCACTTGCTAAGATGTGGTATACTATTAAGCGAGAATCTCTTCTTAAGCTCAACGCCAGTATACCGAAGAGATTAAGACAATAAATTAAAAATAAGGGTGGGGCTACTGAGTATTAAAAAGGCATTTATTTGATCTATTTTATAGGTTTTTATCACTTGAATTGGTGGAAATTCAGACTATTCAATCTTACCATAATATGTGAGATGATGGACACTTTGGTAGTGTACAGTAAAAAAAGCCACAGGGATAAATACCTCACCCATGCACCGGCTTGAGCTTGCTGGCACATGGGTGAAGTAATTATCCCTGTAATCAAGTGTAGCACTTCTCGCGCAAACGCGCTGCGTGCCGATGCATTTCTGCTAGACCTGGAGGCTGCTGCGGCTGCAGGAGGCCCTAGGCCGTCGAGCAGGGGATCCTTGACATATTTCGTCTTCGACGCTGCCGCCGTGCATGACGTTCCTGGCATTGCCTGAACGGCTCACTATGGATACCATCATCTCCCGGATACGTCGCCGAAGAGGTCAGGCGGGCAGTCTGTCTACCTTGATCGTGAGAATGCTTTTCGTATGTGTCAAGGATTGAATGCTTCTACAACGTAGACTATCCGCAAACCCCGAAATCAATTTCCTACATGCATGCAGAAGCTTGCAGCGTGATGCGACAGCGCGGCTGATATTGTGATTATATCCTCAAGGATCTTTCAAGCCTCACCCAATACAGTATTGGGTGAAGGGGAAGCGGGATGCGAGTGGAACAACCTGAACAGTGAACACCCAACAGCCGACTGTCTCGGGACCGTACAAATGCATTTTCAAGGCGGTGAGCTGATTATCTACAGGCCCGCCCTCTCCCCCTCCCCAACTATAATTAGTATAAGAACCTATGTAACTTAACAGAATCTTACCTTGTACTGTATATACTAACAAACATCATTTTTTTAGCAATTTTCTATGGTTGTAACATGCTATATAATCAGTTGTTCCTATTAATTAAACGTATTGACCTTAATATATTTCTATCAAATAGATCTCTCCCTACTTACTCCTATCAATTGACCTACACGTGAGCGAAAACTAACAATAAAACAAGTCTCACGGAAATGACGCACTATTAAGATAGAAGAGAAGGCAAAGAAGCTAAAGATAGTAGTGACGACGCAATTAGATGGCTTTGAACTCCTATTTTAGAGCTCTCAATTGTCACGGCACTACACAGAGGCCTTAGAGCACATGATGGTATTCGCACTATGACGGAGAAAACTAAGCTAAGGAGAGAAGAAGAAGAAGAACTCTGCAAGGAGCTCAAGCTTATATACAAGAGCCGCGTCAAGCCACGCGAAGAAAAGCACATGAGGGCCAGGGCCGTCACATCAATAGGCACGTAAAACGACTTGATTCGGAGCAGTTAGTAACTATATACTTCCGTTTAAATTAGTCGGATTACCTAGTATCTTTCTCTCTCTTTCTATCGATTCCTTATTCGATCAGACCTGAAATAGAGTGACCAGCCACAGCGAGACGATTTCGAGGGATTCAACACGTTCAGGATGGCAGAGGAGGTTCTACATATTCAATTCAATAGTCAAATATATCTTTATTTAGCTCTATATACCTAACTACGTCTCTATACACACAACCTTGTCTATGGCTATAGAACTCGTCTTTTGCACTATACTCCCCCCGGTCCAATTCGTAGTTACAAGGGTTTCACCAGATATACAGTCTGATTGGCCTGAACACATATATCAAGAGATGTTCGCGGGTTTTTCAGAAACTCGTCTAACTATCTTGTCTAAAATACCACCCGATCATGGTATTCTGACGCCAGATTGCACATTGAAAGTACCGTTATCGCACCCTAGCACTACGAATTGGACCGGGGGCGGTATAGTAGGGGTCATCGAGAGCCCCACTAATGATAGGCAGAATTCCTAAAGAGGTTAGAAATGCACGAGACAGTCGGACCGAACAGGGCCCCAGAGCTTTGCCCTCTACTAAGTCTAACCCTCTCACCCTACTTGGAATGAGCCTAATGTACTTAGGTAGGATGGGACTTGCTCTTCCGTAAGTACCCTTGGCGCACAGCCAGATTTCGTGTGTGAAAACTACCAGGGAAATAAGGTGAGCCATCGGCCTGCTTAGTCTCTAATTGAAAGCCGAGAGATGAACAGGGCTCTTCGAGCTATATTCCCTCTGAGGAAGCTGCATATCCACAGAGAATCATCCACTAGGATTTCTGGGTCTTGTCTATTAGACATCAGGGAAGAAAGGCTGTCTGGTTTACTTACTCTTGCCTCGTTTTCTGTTCTTCAACTTCTATCTCTGAGCTAGGGAGCAGATATTTACCCTCTATTTTGCCATTCTACACGCCGCTCCTTCTGCCTCTCAGCATTGCACCATCCACGATGAGGCATCTGTCGTTGGCAATTGCAATCTTAGTGGCAGTCAGCTTGACTAGTCAAGGCGCTCTGGCAATCAACGCATCTGCTCTTGCTGTTGCTAGCCAGTCCCTACAGGCGTTGCTCGCCAATTCGCAAATCTCAACTCATTCTGCGCCATTCTCGACAACTCCAACAGATCGCGCGGCACTTAAAAGTGCTGTTCTAGCTGGCAACTTTACGTCTCGACCAGATTCTTCGAGAATTCCTTGCCCGGTGAGCTGCAACAATGCTGGGATCAATTCGAGTGCATGGTTTGTATATAACAGCCTTAATCGACTCGTACTCTGCAACCGTACCATGCTCCTCAATTTTGCTCTATTCAACCAGCTTGATGACCCAAATACGCATGTCAAGATTGCTGCTTGTACTGCGGACTTGGGATTTAACAGTGGCATTGCTTCGACTTCAAACAGTAGTCAGGTAAGTGATCGTGGAGGGATGAAGAGCATGCTTCTGACGATCAACTTAGGTTACAACTTGTCAGTCAAATGGTGTGAATCAAACCAAAGTCACATCCACCTTGCAGCTCGCCTCGTCGGGACCTTCTTCCTCAACAGCGGTTACCGATGTTATCGCTGCGCTCGAGCAATTGCAAGCATTTTCCACTCTCTCTAAGACTGGATGTAATGAGACGATCAAGTTTGCCTATTCTGGCAATGCTGCTGTTGGGGTTAGTCATTTTCTTGGAGCAAGATTCTTTATTTGCCATTATTCCTTTACTTCCTTACACATACGCAAGTATTTCTAGCACATTATTGCCCAGTATTTTCTCATCTATTGTAGAACATTTATTCCTAATAATGTTTGATTTCAGTATGCTGACTGTGAGATGTTGACCACAGGCCTATGTCGGATCCGGACTTGCAAACCAAGGCGTGATCACCTCGGTCCTTGAACAACTCTCTGCTCAAGTTCAGAGCGATGGAAGTGTTGCTGAGAACCTTGTAGTTCAGGTCTGCGATAATCGTACTGCAAGATACTCCTTAGGAATCGTTGTCAACACGCAGGCCGATCTTTCATCAGTGCAACTTGCTGTCCAGTCTTTCAAAAATAGCAGCTGCCTTACCATGGCCGAGACGAAGCCGTGGCAAAATATCACCTTCCTCGCCCCGACTCTTTTCCATAACAGTAACAGTACAACTGGTAACTCGACAAGTTCAACCACGTTGGCAGTGCGTTCGGAACGATTTGGACGGAAGTTGTCTGCTCGCAGTAACTGCAACACAGTGAAGGTCCAATCTGGAGATACATGTAAGCCTTCAAGTACATGCTATTTTACTACCGAAGACACCGCCGCGGGCTATTACGTGAGAGGAACGTGATATTGTACTTAGGAGACATTCTATTGTCCTGCTATACTTCACTCCCTTGCAAAGGCAACTATTCACAAGAACAATAAATTGCTAACCTTTCAACCTCTAGGTGCCACGCTTGCTGCTGAATGCGGCATCACGGCCGCGGAGTTCACTCAGTACAATCCCAGTTCAACGGAATGCTCCACCCTCGCTGTTGGAGAGTACGTTTGCTGTAGCGCTGGAACCCTCCCTGATAATACGCCATCACCAAGTGCCAACGGGTATTGCTACTCATATCTGGTTCAATCAGGGGATTCCTGCTCGGCCCTTGCTGCAAGCTACGACATCACCGTGAGCGACATTGAGACTTACAATACTGACACATGGGTAAGTTAACTTCTCGCAGCAAAAGTTCCTCTTCCTTTTGTCTCTAGAGTATAATTTTCCTAGTATATACTCGGAATTTCTAGCACATTGTTAACTAGTATGTTCTCACACATCCTGTTACAGTTACGCCAGAGAATGTCTGAATTGAGTATACTGACCACGAGATTTTAAAAGGGCTGGAACGGTTGCAGCGACCTATACGCCGGAGATTATATCTGTCTAAGCAGTAAGTTCACTTCTCAGAGCAAAATTTTCCCCTTCGCGATTGTTCTATATACTTCCATGTATATACTCAAAACATTAGCACCTCATGAACTAGCATGTTCTCACATATTCTGGAACAATGACTCCGGGAATGTCTGAATCCAATATGCTGACCAGAGACGTTGAGTGTAGCCGGCTACAGTCCGATGCCCGCCAATATTCCCAACGCTGTTTGTGGACCCCAGGTTAATGACACAGCCACGGCACCACCTGGAACCGACCTGAGCACCTTAAATGAATGTCCCCTCAACGCTTGCTGTGATATTTGGGGTCAATGTGGGTTAGTTTAACCTATTTCTCATCTTTATGGCTTTTTTGTAATATCGTGACAGGACTACCACGGAGTTTTGTACCATCTCCAACTCAACGACCGGCGCTCCTGGCACAGCCGCAGCAGGACAGAACGGCTGCATCTCAAACTGTGGCACAATGATCACGGTGTCGGCTACTCCTGCAGAGTATTACTCGGTTGCATATTTCGAAGGCTTCAATTGGCAACGTTCATGTTTGAACATGGGCGTCGATCTTATTGACACTTCGCTTTATACTCACATTCATTTCGCCTTTGCCACTATCAATGCCGATTGCTCTCTTAATATATCCACGATCGCACCTCAATTTCCTCTCTTCGTCGCCCTAAGGGGAGTAAAGCGAATCTTATCCATTGGCGGGTGGGCATTCTCCACTGATCTAGATACCTATATGATCTTTCGGGAAGTAGTAAGTAGCGAGGTCAGTCGTGAGACACTTGTCAGTAATGTCGTGGATTTCTTAAATGAATATGATCTGGATGGCATCGATTGGGATTGGGAATATCCTGATGAGCCTGATATTCCTGGGATCCCGGCCGGAACCACCGCAGATAGCACTGGATTCTTCTTGCTCCTCGATGAACTTACAAACGCCATCGCTGCTAATGCTCCTGGCAAGACAGTTTCTATTACTGCTCCAGCCTCCTACTGGTATTTGAAAGAGTTCCCCATCCTTGCGCTCAGTTCAGTAGTGGACTATATCGTGTACATGACTTACGATCTACATGGGCAATGGGATTACGGTAACGCATTTTCCGACCCTGGCTGTTCTGGAGGCAATTGCCTTAGGTCTCACGTTAGTTAACTCCGAATGCAAAGTTTCTTCTTGAGATTGGCTTGGGTGTCAGAGAATGGATATTTTATCATTTCTACAACGTCTTGAGGCTGTACAGAATTTATGCTGACTCTAAGATGCTGATTTATAGGTAAATCTAACGGAAACAATTAATGCACTGTCGATGATCACTAAAGCAGGTGTCGACTCCAACATGGTTGTCGTTGGCGTATCATCGTATGGACGCTCTTTTCAGATGACCACTGCGGGCTGCTGGACAGAAATGTGCACATATACTGGTCCAGCGTCAGGAGCTCTTCCTGGACCATGCACTGACACAGCCGGATATATTGCTGACTACGAGCTTGACACAATCATCTCGGACAATCCTTTAGCCGAGGTTCTCTGGGATGACAATTCCTATTCAAACATCTTGGTCTATGACAGTACCCAATGGGCTGCCTATGTAAGTCCTCTATTTCTCGGGTCCGCTTTTTGTCTAGATGTCTCAAAGACAGCGAGAACATTGTATGCTTGCTCGATCTAGAAGCCAACACCCAGAAAAAGAGTAAATATATTTGAGTAGGCAGCGCTGACCTTGAGATTGACACAGATGAATGATTCCAACAAAGCTGTGCGAAAGCTCCTCTACCAGAGTCTCACCTTTCTCGGGATTTCCGATTGGGCCGTTGACTTGCAGTCCGAAAATGGTGATTCGTCTTCTTCTTCATCTGGTTCATCCGGTGGTACTGTCTATATAAACCCGGATATTTGGAGCTCAGCTTCTCTTCTTGTTACTGCCATTCCCGGCATGACCTTAATCTGGCCTCCAATGCCTCTGGCCACTCCAACAACAATCTCGTTTCCTCTGTGGACCACCACGGTGTCATATTCAAGCCTTACAACTCTCACGAGTACCCTCACAAATGGCGTAACATCGACATATCCTTGGTACATTTATGTGTCAATTTATACGACCATCTCGATCCCCGCAGGTAAGTGTCCCTCTAGATCTCTAATATCTGTCCCTTTACTGACCCAATCGCCCACCAGTTACTACCACTGCAATACCTGTATGGGGCGTTACGTTAGGCACCAGCACGACCGGCGGACCTATCTACCTGACAAGTTCGGTACAGCCGCCTCCCTTTGGCATTACTATTACCCCGTAAGCGCAGCCCCTTTCATTCTGTTCAAAGACTTGGCGGCATTGCTCTGCGCAAACCACTCTACTTTAGGCATATCATCGCAATCAATGTCCTAAATTATTAGATGATATTTGGTTTGTAAATGTCTTTACATCAAAGGAGACAATACTGTTGTAAAGTATAAGAGCAAAAGCTCTGTGAGCTTAATGAAGAGTCGTACACAGAGCCATGTCGCAAACTCTTGCCCCGATATATAGAGGCCTCAACTGACATTTTCTGTCTCTTCCTAGTGTCATTAATGGAACGACGTCTATCATTGGCGCAACAGAGACTAGTACAAGCTCTGGGACTACAATCGTCTGGGGAGACTATACATATGTGGAGCCTCCAGCAACAGAAACAATAGGAGGAAGCACGACGATTATTGGCGGAACCACCTTGGCGCCGACCATCTTGACCGTTACACCAAATCCTCACCCCACAACCGTGCCATCAACGACCGACCCAGTGCTAAATTCAAAACCCCCTACCTGGACATCTGGGACCACCCCAAAACCCACTAGTACGCCCGGGTGTATAGGATGTGGTCTTCCCTGTACATACACTCCTATCTGCCGCTTTTCTAGACAGCCACTAATCTAGCTGTGATCTAGGCATTCTTTTCTGCGACTCTGGGTGTCCATTCTGTCCACCAGGTGTGATGGGAGACAACAACATTGAAGGTGAAGGTAACAACAACGATGATGACGATTCCACAACAAGCGAAACGTCCACAACGACAAGTGGTTCTTATACGGTTCTATATGGCACTGACTGGGCGGACTCATTTCCTACAACTTTTGCTGCACTGGCCGACCTCTCAGTAAACATCCATTTTCTTCTTCATATTCCTTCGAATCTGTGTGTTCATTATCCGAACTCTCTTCTCTTCTCAAATCCTCACATATCAAGTACTAACCGAGCACAGTCATTGATGTCCGAAGACATAAGCATGTGGGATTCCATGTTCGGCATCACGAGCTCAGCCGCCGCATCCACAACTCAACCCCCTCCCGCGACCACAACCCCAACCGCGACACCTACACCCACAGTCGACTGCGGCTTCTGGGACGAAGGCCTCGCCTACGAATTCGAGATCTACAACATCATAGGCTGGGTAACCGACGGTGGAGCAGACCTGGAAAAGCAAGAGAAAGGTTGCGGTGCTTTGACCTTCTGGCAATGGGTGCCTGCTTCAGGCTCGACTGGTGCTTATGTCCACTTTTATTTACCTTTGATTATAAAGGCAGGATGCGTCGAACGGGCTATTGTATCAGCTGGGGGACCGCAGGTTAGTTGTGTTGGAGAGGGCATTGCGAAGAGGAGGTTGAGGTTAGAGGCAGGAGAGTTGGAGGAGAGACAGGTTGAGTTAATGGTACCAGAATATCTGCCACCTACGGAAGACCAGATACAAGTTCTGCAAACTGTTTATGCCAATGTGACGGCGACGGGGGAGCCTTATGAGCCGATGGATTGGAGTGCGGTGGGTAATTCTTCCAGTATGGAGGTGTATTCGTCGACTATGTCTGGTTGAGGATAGGAAATTATATTACTTAGTGCTAGAATGTGATAATGGGATATCGGATTTCTGGACTTGAAGATTCTTCCGCACGTGATTCTTGATTTCGAATATCATCTTCATATCATCTGTTAGTATTCTCTGGATATATAATGTATGATATAACCAGTAGGTCGCGACCCTTTTGTGGGAAACTAATCTTACATATTTTGGCTTGGTCTGTAGATACTCTCGAAAAGCTTTGAAAGTCATATTACGTGACTATCCACACCCACCTGCACCTCCCAATCCTGAAATAATCGGATACTCCTGTCTTCTGAGCTTTAACGTGGACCATGAGTTTAGGCTTTGGTTTAGGACGTACATCGCATGAAGTAAGCTCATAGGCAGCATAGGGACCCGCGCACCCCTAAGCTCTAGAACACTGACTCTTACTAAAACCAACTCTTTAATTAAATAAATAGAGCTCTTTTTAATTAATTGGAAGCGTAGCTTCCTATTAAATTCCGATTTTTCAGGCCTCCTCACGTGCTTACGCATCACGTGACCCTTAACTCTTACTCTTGGGGGGTCAAAAAGTACGTCTGTGCGTTCAAAAAGGTCTATCACATGACGTCTGTATTAGGGTTAGCTAGCTCTTGTTCTGTTCTATAGACCGTTACTCTTTTTTCTTTAAGTTATTTTTAGTTAAATGAGATCTATACTCTTAGTTACTATAGTGATAGGTTGTTTACTATATATCTTGAGTTCTAGCAACTATACAATTCTCTTATATATTATAATTTTACTACACAATATCATTTTATTCGATATTTTACGGCCTGTAATACTTAAAAAGTATTGTTCTATATACTCTAAAAAGCTCGATTTTAGCTTCTTTATTAAAGATTAATCTATTTTATATATATCTATAGCTCGAATTTATTCTATTTATTATATATATAAAGAAAAACGTAGTTTAAAAAGAAAGTAGTAAGCTATAGTCTCTACCCTTAGTTTATACCCCCTTCCTTAGATCTCTACTATACTAGCACGTTTAGTAAATCCTATTTTAGGTCCGCTACTATGCTCTATAACTCCTACGACTATTTTCGACCTTCCTCCTCCTGTTTATAGCCCTCCTTCGCCTTTTACCCCTACT
Organism: Gamarada debralockiae; assembly: GCA_002803225.1. Classification (NCBI taxonomy): domain Eukaryota; kingdom Fungi; phylum Ascomycota; class Leotiomycetes; order Helotiales; family Hyphodiscaceae; genus Gamarada; species Gamarada debralockiae. The sequence continues at coordinate 2,362 of NXFV01001279.1, read as the reverse complement.
TTCGGCCCCTCTCCTGTTTATAGCCCTAAACCCTGTCTTAGCTTTTTACTAGCCAACTAATAGGCTTTACGAAATACCTTCTATAAAGAGTTAGATAAGATTAAGATAAAGACGTGTCTATAGTATAAGGAATAGTAGTTTAATATATAGTTATAGGTTAAGATCTGCTATAACTATTAACTTAGGGATTTGTAGTAAAGAGATACGGACTATAATACAGACTATAATACTATATTTTTAATATCAGAAGAGAACGAGATAGACCCGGGAGAAGTACTACTATATCTCCTATAGCTCTTATAACTTAAGGAGATAGTAATTACTTGAGTATACGTTCAAATACTCGTGAAGCGTTATCGGGGGCACTAATACTACTACTTTAGCCACTACATTACGTTTCTATAGAATACTATAAAGACAGTCTTAGTACTCCTAAATCTTCTAGAGGAGCTTAATATATTAATTCTATAGCTATTAGATCCTATTACAGACGACTTGCGGTTTAAATAATAATTCCTTTAGGATTTTCGGGTCTATAGAGCCTATATTATAGAAGGGGCGAAATATAAGTATAAGCGCGTCCCGATTGCGCTGGGTATCGCACGTGCTCTCAGTGAGGGATAAAATAACGACGAAAACTAATAATAAAAAACAAAGGTTATAGTACTTAAAAGTATACCTAAATATATCTAAAAACGAGGTAAAAAACTATATTATATAATACGTAAGTATCTAAGTACTATCTTAGCTGTAAAGGCTATTTATGTCCCGCTAGTACGTGATATCTAGCTAAGCGAAGTTAATATTAATGTGACCGATTTCCCTACTACATTTGTCCCCCCTTATATTTACACTTACTCTCAAACACAAGAATAAAAATAAAAAAAAAAGGAAAAGGAAATTATATATAAAATAAATAATTAAAAAGAAATATCGCTTTATTAAAAGAACTTAAGTACAGCTACTATAATCATGTGATTGTCCCTTAACGACGTTAATCTTATCGACTTTATTACTTTTTAAACCCTTTAAACAAAACAAATAATCTAGACAATAATCTAGGCTTTAATCTAGGCAAGTCTTAATTAACTTACTTGTTTTCCTATGATTATTCCTAATTTCTATAAAAGAAGAGCCTTACTCCTTTAACTCTTTAATAACTTTAATAACTCCTTTAATTAACTTTAACCTTATTAATAACTTTATTGATAATTTCATTAATAACGCTAATTCCCTCCTTTTACTATTAATTCGATCTTACTTTAGCTTAATTAAGTATCTCCTTTTCATTATTATTACTAATAGGTATTAAATATAGACTTTGACCTCTTTACTTTAGCCTTTAACCTTATGGCCTATTTCCTGAGAAGTTATACTCTCCTTTATTATATAAATAATCTAATATTCTTTAAAGTCCTTTTTATCGATTTATAATGCCTTCTTGTCTCTTTTATAATTAATAACACTAAAGAGTTTTTTTTCTTTCCTTCCTCTTTAAGTTAACTTTAAACTAACTATATATATATATATAGCTTTATCTTTACTCTAAATCAAACTTTTTGACTCTCCTAATCCTCGAATATACTTCTTATCTTTAATTTAACTTTAACCTTTAAATAAGAACTCCTTCCTTTCTTTTACTTTTTCTTAAATTAACTTTAAGTTAATTATATATATAGTTTCGTCTTTACTTTAAATTAAACTCCTTAACCCTTCTAATTCTTAAATATACTCTTTAAATATACTCCTTAAATATATTCCTTGCCCTTCCTTCTTCCCTTCCCCTTATAACTTTAATCTTATCTCCTCTTAAACTAGCTTTACTATATCAAACGATTTTATTATATAAAGGTCGACCTCTTCTTTTTTTTAAATATATATACTCTTAGGTAAGTAGGTAAAAGTTCTATAAAGTATCCCTTTCCTTTTCTCTTGATAAGGTATTAGTCTATAACAATGTACTTAGAATTATATAGATACCTCTTAAATACTTCTTTAAATATACTTCCTTTAGGATAATATAATATTTAGTTATAAGTCGCCTCTCTTAAGCCCTTACTATAGTCTCTCTTATAGTAAGCCTTAGCCCTTTATATATCTATATCTTATTAAACCCTTGTTCTTTCCCTATTATCTCTTTCTACTAATATAAATAAATCCTTTATTGCTGCCTTTGTTAGTATAGTCCTATTTATCCCTTTTTTATTAGCTATTAATTAACTCTTTTAAGTTAAATATATACGCTAAGTATTAGCGCCTTAAGCAAGCGTTTATATATATTGTCCTATAGCTACTTATTTTGTATTTAGCCTTCTGATATTAGCTTAAGCTTTATTACTTGTCTAAGCTAGGTTTAGTGAAA
>NXFV01001276.1:0-10952 GCA_002803225.1 Gamarada debralockiae | reverse complement strand
TCTCTCTAGAGTCTTAAATAGATTCTTCTATTACTATTCTTATAATAAACTTTATTTTAAATAAGTTCTTAAAATTAAGAGTACTAATTTAAATAGCTATATAAATACTATTTTAGATTCCTATTCTTATTAATATTATAATAGGTATAGTAATTAGGTCTAAAGCCATTACTATATCCTCTTCTATTAAAGCCTTTATAAATAGCTAATATATTAATAATATTATTAGTAAGAATACTTTAATTACTTTAAAAGGCCTAAGATTGTTAATTAAAGCTAGGTCTATATTTACTATAAAATCCTCTATACCCTTAGCCTTAGTAGTACCTTTGATTATTATATCTAGAATTATTTTAACCTAAAGTAGCTTAAAGTTCTTGCTTAATTTCTTCTTGAATATTATAAATTATATTAGCCTAAGTAATATATAGCTCTTTTAATTATTAAGCCAAGTTATCTTATAGGTCTTAAGTCCTAGCGTTTAAACTACATTTAATTAAGAATATCTAGTTTAAGGTAAGTGCCTAAGAAGGTTACTCTAGCTTATCTAACGAAGTCTTCTTATAAGTGTTCAAATCTTTTAGAATACTATTAATAGTATTAATTTTCGAGCTTAATATAACAAAGTTCTAGTTCTCCTTATATCAATTAATTACTTTATTAGAAATATAGACTTTAATAGTAATATTACAGAAATTAGTATATACTAAAGTCTTCCTATTATCTAAGTTTATATTATATTTCTTAATAATCTTAGAGTAAATCTAATCTAATAATATAAAGAGAAAGAGATTAGCTTATTCTACTTTATTAAGAAGCTCTTATTCCTTAAGGCTAATAAAAACTTAATAAAAAAGCTTAATAAAGTCCTTTAGCTCGATTTACTTGCACTATACTAATAGAACTAAGACATCTAAAAAAGGGCAAGTATACTTAATATAGTTATTATTATAGTCGCAGTACTTCTGTTTTAAGGCTATAAAGAAAGCCCCCTTATTAAATAGCGTCTTAGTATATTCTAGAATTACCTTAATATTATTATAAAGAGTAATATTAATATAGCAAAGTATTCGTTTGTATCTATCTTCTCTATTATAGTTTTAGTTTTTAAAGAAGGCAAAAAGTTTATTAACCTAGCGCATTACTCTTTAGCTATTAAAGATAAGACTAGCTAAGGTAAGAGTTAATATTATAGCGTATAACACAATAATATTATTAATAAAGTTAACTAAGTCGTTTAGGTTACTAAAGGCCATTTCAATTAATAATTTACTTAGTATTAAAGAATTTAATTATTATCCTTAACATATATTCTATTAACTCTCTAGTTAATATTATTGTCCGTTTTCTAAGGCACTAGAAAAGGGTATATTATCTAAAGTTACTAATAATTTCTTAAGAGTTAATAAAGTTAATACTATTTATCCTTAGTTATAATTAAATAGCTTCCTTTTTAATGAAAAAGCTCTATTATACATTCCTTAAAAACAAAAGAAAATAACCTATTGTCTTTATTATCTTTTTTGTCCTTATTGTCTTTAATCCTATTATTATTTATGTCCTTCTTATTACTTCCCTTAAAGGGTTCCTCCTCCTTTTAACCTTATCCTCCCCCTTAAGTTTAGTCTTAAGTACTTAAACTTCCTAACCTTTTAATTCTAATTCTCGTTTTAAGCTAATATTATTTATTTACTTTAAATAAAAGCTTTAATAACTTTAAAGTTAATATTATAGCATTTCTATAGTCTTAAGTAGCCTTTCGTTTATCTCTTACTTAAGGCAAAAGCCCCTTTAAATATTAATCCTATAATAATACAAAAGATCAAGAGAATTATAATATAAAATATAACTAAGACTTAGTTCCTAAGCTCTCTAATACCTCTCTATCTATTATAATAAGGTCCTAAGAGACTCTCTTAATACCTATTCCTGTCACTGCGCGTAAATCACGTGATACTGGATTTCCCCCGCCGGGCGGGGGAAATCAACTAGAGCTGCTATATTCAGGACCCTTGTTAGCTCGCGCTAGTAAGGACCCTATATTAGTATAGTCCTAGGTCCTATATATAAGCTTAAGCTTCTTATAAAGCTCTCTTCTTCTTCTTCTTCTTCCTTTAGCTTTAGATTCTTAATACAAATACGCGTTTACCTATTCCTTTGGGTCTTATTTAGTATAGCCGTTATATAATCTAAAGCTTAACTATAACGTCTGGGAGGATAGTAAATATCCCTACTAGAAGTTCAGTTAGACTTCTGTAGAGCTAGTCTCACGAGGAGCTAGTTATTCGACCTTAAGTGACTACCTACTCTCGGAGTATAGCTATTATGCCTTCTTTTATATAGTTATAGCGTAAGAAGGTTATTACTCGCTAGACAGATAAACTATTAATATAAAACCCCTAATCTATAAACACTATAGACAATAATATAGGTCCTAGTTACTAACCCTCTAGGCAGGATAATTATCTATCGACTAAGATATTACAGAGTATTACATCCGCAAACCGGGAAATCGGTCAAAAAAAACTCCGATTGCCGACCTCGTCAAACTAGTCAACGACTAGTCAATAGTATTAGAAAACAAATACCCTCTATCAAAGTCTAGTTAATACTATTAAATTTCTTCTTAGAGTAGTCTTTGACTAGCTACTAGAAACTTTGGACTTATATATAATATTAAATACTAGTTAAGGACACAGAAATAATTCTCTAGGTTTTATTAAAAGCTGTTTTATAAAGGCGAGCGGTATAGAAATTCGCTAGGAACCTCAAAATCTCTATATATACGCGACTTTATATAAAATATAAAATATTATACATTACTAAGACCTTCCTTTCTTATAGTAAAATATCTATAACTAACTATTAGTATAGTTCTTATAAGTTAATATAAAGAACATTTTTAAACAGTTGGAAAACATTACCTAAAAGAAATCACCTATAGTAAATCACCTATACGAAATCGCTTATAAGTAATTGCCTATAAGCAATTACCTATAAGCAATCGCCTATAAGTAATCGCCTATAAGAAATCGCCCTTAAGTAATCGCCTATAGTAAATTACCTGTACAAAATCGCCTATACGAAATCGCCTATAAGCAATCGCCTATAAGCAATCGCCTATAAGCAATCGCCTATAAGCAATCGCCTATAAGAAATCGCCCTTAAGAAATCGCCTGTAAGAAATCGCCTATAGTAAATCACCCTAGATATAATATAAAACCGTATAACCCCTAGGCTATAGTATTACTTTTATGTAATAGTACCCTTGAAATAGGACGGGATCAATATAATATGTAAGAGGGACTAGGAGCTGGTTTAGTATTAAGTATTTATTTAGAATAAAAGCAAATACTCCTATAAGCTACTCTTGAGGATAACGGGAGAAGTAAAGGTAATACAGACGATAGAAGGAGCGTTAACTAAATAAAGACAGGAGAGCTTGACTTAAGATAGAATAAGCCAAATTATAAATATCCTAAAAAACAGCTTTATAGATAATATACCTTTTGACTAGATAATTAGTATTATATATAAAAGACTATAAAGGGAGAGGAGGAATAAAATATCTATTTTGATTATACTTTGCTTAACTAGGTATAACATAAGGTTATATATAAAGCAGTAATTTCCTAAGTACTAGTATAACTTAAAACCAAGTACCTTTAACCTTCCTTTGTAATTATCCTATATATACTATTATAAATACTGCTCTACTCTACTACTTTTTATTATTATCTACCTATATATATATATACTATATTATACTTAAATCCAAGAAGACTAGTAATAAGATACCGATTAATTATAAGAACCCCCCTAATCTTAAGTCTAGTAAAAAATAGAAGATAGAATATATATAAGAGAGACTATATATTATACTAAAAGAATTTAATAAGATTTTGAAGTTTCTAAAGCCAGAGATAAAGTAGTATAGGATTTAGGACTATTTATTAGATATAAAAGAGACTAAGAAGATAGTTAATATACTTATTATTCCTTTGAAAGATATATACCCCGAAATATTTAATAGAAATATTCTAGCTCTATAGATGACCTAATATATTTGATTCCTCGTATAATACTTGAAATATAATAATAGACAAGTTATAAAGAAATAAAAGAGGGATGATTCTATAGAAAGTAAAGGGAGGGATTCGTCTGTTAATAGGTAGATAAAGTAAATAAAACTAAAAATAATTTACTTTAATAAGATTAATATTAATAATTTAGCTAGAGGGCTATCTATTATATTATTTATATAGGAAATTATTAATAAGAGATTAGATAGTAGACTAGACTTTATACTAAATTATTTGTAATAAGATAAATTTCTTAATATTCTTAAATTTAATACTAAATTTAATATAAGATATTATATAATATAGTATAAGGATAGAGTAAAAGGGAAGAAGGAGATAAATAGTAAAAGATTATAGCTAGCTACTTTAGATATATAATATAATCTAAACTAAGGATTAGTTAAATTAGTAAGATTTTTAATAGAAGCTAGAGATACTATATATATAATATTAATATATATTAAATATACTAACTTTTATTATTTATAGAAAAACTAAATCTATTAATTAGTTTAGTCCTTAATAAACTACTTATCTGACTTAATATTAAAGAATATTATAGACTAGCAGATAAGAGTAGACTAGTCTAGTAATAAAGCGATTATAAATAAAGACTACTTAAGATATAAAGTAAGAATAAGGAGATTATATATATTAGATAGTAAAAAAAAGAAGAAAGAGGAGAAAAGAGATATAAAGACTATAGTAAAGTTATTAAATAGCTATTACTCTCTATTCCTAGGATAATAGTATAATAAAATAGTAATCTTTTTTAAAGGAAGCTATATTTTAATAAAACTATAATATTCCTTTAATAATATTAAAGAGAAAATAAAATTACTATTATATAATTCCTCTTCTCTTTTAATTTTTTATATTTTACTTCTTTTACTATATATCTTTACTATTTAATTATATTAATTATACTCCTTTACCTACTAAATATAGTTAATAGCTTTTTAATAAGTTAGGCTTTTTAAAATATTCTTAAGGATTTATATATCTAGATATTAATCCTAGAAATCTAGCTAAACTATTAGCTATATTCTAAAGTCAAATAAAAATAAAGAATATAAAGAAAGGGGTATATAATAGTATACTACTAAAGCTTTAAATAGTACTAATACTAGTAGAAAGTAATACTTATATATCTTAATACTTTATTATTAAACTAATTAAGACTACTTCCTTAAAGATCTAAGAGTTATATTAATTAAGTATAACTTACTTACTAAGATCGATTTAGTATAAGTATAATTTTGCGAATAAAGATAATATCTATTAAATAAAAACTAAGGCAAGGATATTATCTCTAGTCTAGCTATTAATATCTTAAGTTAAAGTAATAAGACTAAGACTAAGAAAAAGAGAGTTATTAATAAACTTAAAGATATAAATAGTAATATAAGTTAAATACTACTAATATATATACTAGCTAATACTAATAAAGCTATAGCTATAGGTCTGACTATATAATTCTAGTAGATATTATAAGAAAAGAACAAAGTTATTAAAAGATATAGTAGATTATCTAGAATTTAATATTAAAGGTAAATAACCTAATCTAGTATACTATAAAACTAAGGAAATAATTTAGTAGGATAATAAGATAGTCTTCTTATCCCTAAATATACTCTAATATTATAAGAGATCTAAAAATAATTCTAAGATTAAAGCTTCTTTATTAAAGAGTAGAGGCACTAGTCTTTAAAGCTCCCTTAATACTAAACCCAAAGATAACAATAATATAATTAACTTAAATAGCTTTTATAGATTTATATAGGGTACTTATAAGAGTTATTTAGCTTAAAAGGATATTATTACTTTAGGACAGATAATTTATATTATATAAGAGGAGGTCGATATAAAAGTCTTATATACTATAGCTACTTAACTTATAGGCAAGTATAAGATAAGATAAAATATATTTCCTAAAGATAACTACTAGAAGATTTTAGAGAGTATTAAACTTATATAAATAACTGTTTAATAGTTTTAAGAGATATACTATAAAGAAAGTTATAATCTCGAGCTAGTTATTACTAAAAAGGTATATTTACGCTTTAATAAAATAACTTACTAACCTTATAAATAAATATAAGATAAAATATCTAATAAGAGATTATTACTTATAGGATATATATAAGACCTAATAAATACCTTTATCTATATACCTAAGTTAAATATTTAAAAATTTTAGACTAAATAGACTAATAAGTTCTGTATCTTATATAAGGGGGATAAAGATATAAGTACAAAATAGTTACTTTATATATAAGCTAAATACTAATCCTATTTAAAATAGCTATAAATAATTCTTAGCTCTAATAGTTATTAATATACTTAAGTATTTCTTCTTTCTATAAAAACTTAGTTAATTACTAGATACTATAAAGATATTTATATAATTAAGAGAGGAAACAATAATTATTATCTTTATAATAATTATTTAGGCCTATAAAGAAAAGGTAACTAAATATAATAATCGTAACTAATTCTCTTTAAATACTAATAGTAAAGGTAAGTAATTCTAATAATACAATAGATTAATATAGCTAACTTTAAGTAAACTTATAGTCTTATACTTATAAGTAAAGAAGAGCTAGTTTAGAATTAATAATAATAAATATTAGGTTATTCTTAAGCTACTTATAACTAAGATTTATAATAGGAGATAAATAAAAGAGATATTTAATATAAAGAGAGAGGTTATTCTTAATATATTCTCCTATTTAATAAAAGACCTTAAAGATAATTTAGACTTTAATCTTACTAAGTATAATATAAGTATACTCTCGATTAATTAAACTTAGTCTAAAAGCCTAGGTAGGAGTTATATAGTAAGTATTAGCTTATCTAATAATAGAGTAAATTAGGTATTCTCTAATACTAACTACTAAAAACTTCTAACTAATAAAATAGATATAGGATATAGTAGATAAGATATTAAATACTAGATCTAAGGATAGCTAGGTAGAAATATCTTAATAATATCTAAATAGCTCTAATAGTTAATAGATAAATTATAGTACTAAAAATATAAATAGTAATTCAAATAATATAAGAGGAAGCTAGGAGATAGACAAAGGTAATAATAATTAGCTAATAAAAGATAATAAAGAGGGCAAAGATAATATAAAGCTTAAAGATAAAGAAATAAATAGTAATAAAAAGTATCTTAAGAAGACTAAGGATAATAAGATATTAGATATAGAAGAGAAAGACTAGTTATTAAAAGATAATAAGCTCTTAAAACTAGGTTTATAGTAGATTATAGATTTAGAAGCTAAAGTAAGTATTAAAGTAGTAAGAGTAGTTATCTATAGTAATAATAAAGAAGAGAATAATATTATATTATAATCGCTTTAGAGAAGAAAAGCAGCTTTTATAAAAATATATCTATTATCTTATTAAAAATTTTAGTCTTAATATATAATAGAGTATAAAAAATAACCTAGTATAGTCTAACTTAGGGAAGTCTTCTCTTGAGATACAAAAGAATAATAACTAACTTCTAGACTAGAGAGTATAACTACTAAAGTAGATAATAGAGCTAAATTCATAGTTAAGCCTAATATAACCTAGCTAGTATTCGTTAAGTTTATAAAACTAAGGCTACGACTAATAGACGCTATTATCTTCTACTAGACCTTATATATAATTAAATTGAAGGTAGAGGATGTTACGGCGCGCGAATCACGTGATACGGGATTTCCCCCGCCCGGCGGGGGAAATCAACTAGAGCTGCTATATTTAGGACCCTTATTAGCTTACGCCAGCAAGGACCTTGTATTAGTATAGTCCTAGGTCCTATATATAAGCTCGAGCTTCTTACAAAGCTCTCTTCTTCTTCTTCTTTCTTTAGCTTTAGATTCTTAATATAAACGAGCGTTTACCTATTCCTTTGGGTCTTATCTAGTATAGCTATTACATAATCTAAAGCTTAATTACAATGTCTAGGAAGATAGTAAACATCTTAGCCAGTAGTAGGACTACTAAAGAGTTAGTCTTACGAGGAGCTAACTATCCGACCTTTTAGTATCACCCGCTAGACAGACAAGCTATTAGTATAAAACCCTAATCAATAAATACTATAGATAGTAATATAAGTCCTAGTCGCTAACCCTTTAGACAGGATAATTACCTATTGACTAAGATACTATAGAGTATCAAGCCTATCGAGTATACTAACTTAGGAGAAGTCCCTACTATGTATAATAGAAAGAGCAAAGATATTGCTTATATAAAGCCTCTTTACAAAAGATATACTTAGAAAGAATAGTTCAAGTAAAACTAGGCCTAAGAAGAATATATTCGGGCGCTAAAAAGATAGCTAATAAAGCGGCCCCCTTAATCCTTTCTTAGTAGTAATATAAAGTCGAGTAATAAGTATAACACGTGCCCCCCTTCCTCCCTTTATAGCTCACAAAGAGCTACTACTCCCTATTATACTTATAACAGACAATAGTAATATAGCTACTTACTATCCCTAACAAACGAGCTAGTTACCTAGGGAATACTATTTTGTCTCTTATAGTAAACCTTATAAGCTAATAGTAGAGCTATTACTATAGTCTTACAAAAGAAATATAGCCCGAAGCTCCTAGACCTAAAAGAGCTAAATAAACGAAATAAAGAGCCCTTCTTTAACTAATAGCAAGCTTAAATAAAAAGTAAATTTTAGTTTAATAGTAATTATTTTGACTTTAAGTAAGATAAAGTTAACTATATATATAACTATATCCTTAGTAATACTCTTAGATATCTTACCCCTTAAATAAAGGCAAATACTACTAATAAATAGACTATTATAAAAGAAATAATAGACTATCTAGCTATTTAGTTTATAGATCCTAACAAAAAGCTTAATAGCGAATTAATATTCTAAGAATACTAAATAAAAAGTACTAATACATTTAAGTAGTTCTATACTAGGTTTATAAAGCTAGCTAGCGAAGCAAAAATCCCCTAGGTCTCCTATTTTAGCTCTCTATTAAGTAAGATTAGTACACAGCTTAAACACGATATTAAGGCTATTCTACTTAATTTAAACCTTAGCTACTAAGTACTAGTAGCCTAACTACTACTAGTAGACTAATAAAACCGTTCCCTTCACGTAAAGGAAATTATACTAAATTAGTAAACAAGGATATTAAGCTAGACTAAAGACGCTTAAATAACGCCTTTATTTCTAACTAAAACACTTGCCCCTAAATATATAAGATAGAAAACTCCCTTATAAGAGAGCTTACTAGCTTGTACTAATAAGGGTTAGACTCTTGATAATATTTACTTAAAGAGCTTTACTACTACTAGCAAGTGTTTTAACTGCGAGGAGCCTAGGCATATCTCACGTGACTATCCTAAACGGAAAAGGCTAAGGCTTATTAATGAGTTCTAGTTTATTAAGGAAGGAGGACTAGATAATATTGAAAATATTAAGTTAAGTATAAAGGATATTAGCGATAATAATATAAAGTAGCTAAAAAACTACTCTAGCTAGAGGAAGACTCCTCTTTAGCTAATAGTATTAACCTCTAGTTCTTTAACCTATAAGAAATTAATTTATTAAAGTTACTAGGTAGTAATTAGTTCTTATTCTTATATATAATAATAAAGAATAGATTCTCTACTTAACTATAAGTACTATTTAATACTAGAGCCAGCGGCTATACGTACGTAGGCTGTATTATCGCTAATATACTCGTGAGATGATTTGATCTTTAGTAGTATTCGCTGCCTAAGGCCATGCCTATCCAAGGCTATAATAGAGTACCTAGTATACTAGCTACTTATTATATTCTTATTAACTTGACTATAGAAGGCAAAACCTACTATAACTACTTATTAGTAATTCTAGACTTCTTAAGCTAAGATATTATTATTAAAAGGAACTTAATATATTACTAATATCTTAAGTTAGATATAAGTATATATCTTTTAGAGTAGTTAAAAGAAACGCCCCTAACTCTCTCTTTTGTAAAGTAAATAGTTATAACTAGATAGTAGCTACTATAACTACTACAACGCCTAAATCAAGAATATATATATAATATTAAGAGAATTAACTAACTCCTAGCAATTGAAAACAAGCGCTAATAAGATAAAAGTATAAATTATATCTAGTCTATAATTATTTTAGAGAAACCCTGTGTCTTAGTATTTACTAAGAAGAGTATATCTTAGGAACTATCTATATTACAACCCCTTACTCTATTTCCTAGGCCGGGGCTAAGAAATCCGGAATAACTATCTCCTAGTTAATTTCCCTTGCCTAGCAAGGGAAATTTAAAACGTGACGCGTACTTTATATAGGCCTTAAACTAGCCCCTTATTAACTCAAGCTAATAAGGCTCCTCTTAGGGCTTAAACTCCCCCCTAGTAATAGCTATCCCCTATAGATATTATTTAATATTCCCTAAATACTATAAGTAGGACCTTAAGAATAGCCTTTAGATAATAGAATAAGAGCTTACTAAGAAGACCCTTTTGCCCTCCCCCTAATAAGTAAAGTCAGTAATAAGCTTAACTAACTAAGATATTACTATTACTATTAATATTAGTTTAATTAATACTATAGGCTTTTACTTTAATATATAATAATATAAAGCTATAGTCTTCTTTATATCCTTAAACGAGGTAGACTAGATAATTAATAAGAAGGAGCTAGTGGAAGGATAGTAATATATAAAGGCTAAAGACTAAAAAGATATAAAGCTTATATAAGTATTACTCCTACTATAATACAAAGAGTTTGAGGACGTTTTCTTAAAAGCAGCCTCTAATAAGTTTCCCCTATTACGCCTATATGACTATAAAATCAAGCTTATAGCTAAGAACTACCTAATAAAGACCCTACTTTAGAGCTAA